>JAOQMR010000211.1:16864682-16886993 GCA_027563865.1 Erythroxylum pelleterianum
GTATTGAGAATCTTTTTCATTGTATTGGAATAAAAATCTGAATATGAATATACATATGCGAGTTCTATGACTTTCTAAATTTTGTCATATTTATGAAATTTTCTTACAAACATCATAACATCGTTATAATAAATTCATGGTTGCTAGCTGCTAGTGCTAGGCACTGCTAGCCTTTTTTTTGTTTTTATTATTCAAAACATTATGTTTAAATTTCAATTACTAATAATTTGATGGTAATGAATTGTAATATTATGGAAAAATTGAAACTCATCGATATAGAGTGTTTCAAAATCGCTTAAAGTTAGTTTGTTTATTTTATAGTTATTGAGAATGAACGTAGGTAATGCATATATACAATTAGTTGTGCTTAGATATCTACAGATAGTAAATATTTCTAGTTAGTGTATATGTGATTACCGAATTACAAACATATTAGTATCATGATATCTTGCCTGGTGTGCTAATCGATTGCCTAAAGGTGAACATTAATATATAATTTATGTAAGTTTTTTTAAGTTGGTGTATGTGTTATTACCAAAATTTGTACATTTTAGCATCAATTTATGTTGTATGGTATGTTACTAGATAGCCCAAAAGTGAATATTAGTATACAATTTATGAAGATTTTTCTGAATCTGCACACCGTGTTGTTGAATGACTCAAAGAATTAATCTTAAGTTTTAATTTCTTGTTTCACCTATTGCTATACACCCAAATCCCTCATTTGTTACGTTGTTTAATGGACTAAACTTCTTTAAATGGAATGAACAAATCCATTTCTACTTGTTTTGACTTGGATTTTGCACTCAGAACTGAGAAACTAGATGCTCTAAATATTTTAAGAAAATCCATTTTAACAACTGGGAAAGGTCAAACAAATTGAGTCTAATGTATATGAAGATGAAAATTATTGGCAATATTAAGTTCACTCTTCTCAAAATTGAAAGGAAGTGCCCTAAGGCTACTGACAAGCCTTTTGTTGGGATTCTTATCAGTACACTGACCATTATAAAATTTGATTGATCACATAATATGCATAAATACATCACTGAGATGACAAACATTGCAACAAGACTTAAGTCTCTAGGAATGGCATTAGATGAGAACTTCCTTGTGTAGTTTATCTTGAACTCATTAATAACTAAGTATGGTTCCTTTTAAATGAACTATAATACCATGAGGGATAAATGGAACGTGGATGAGTTGCACAATATGTTGGTTCAGGAAGAGACTAGATTTAAGAACTAAATAAGCCACTCTATCAAATATGTCAAGAATCAAGGAGCCAATAAGAAAGTTGGGGGGAGGGGGAAAGCATGAGAAGAAAATGAAGGGATGTCCCTAAAAGTTAATGACAAATTCAAATGAAGGGATATCCCTAAAAGTTAATGACAAATTCTCTCAGATTCATAAGAAGGAATATAATGAATGCAAATGTCATTTCAACATAAGGCATGTTTAAGAAGAAAAGTAAGCCTAGTGCTTATTTATGTTGTAAAACAAACCTTGTTGAAGTTCTTTTAATACTTAGGGGATTGATTTTGGTTTTACTACTCATATTTCTAACAAGTTGTAGGGATTCCTTATGACCCAAGCTATAAGATCAAATCAAAGATTTGTTTATATAGCAAAAAAATTAGAGTTCTAGTGGAAGCTGTTAGGACTTATTATTTAATTTTAAACACTGGATATCATTTAGATTTATGAGAAAATTTTTACATATCTAGTATATTGAGGAATTTAAATTTTTATCCAACTTGATAGATATAGATACTCATTAAATTAGGTAGTGCTAATTTAAATTTGTGCATATATAATCATGTCATTGATAGTGATGTATTGTATAACGGTTTATATAAATTAAATTTTGATATTGTTTATGCTGAAACATTATTAATTATAAATCTCAATATTGGTATGAAACGTAGTTTGAATAATGATATATCTACTTACTTGTGGCATAAGAGTTTGGGACATATTTCTAAAAAGGCTTATATTTTATTTTTCTAACGATACTACAAAAATTATGGAAACGAGGAATGCTAGAATCATTAAGCATGGTGAGACTAGTAAGAGTGAAACACCAAGTAAAGTAGATATTCAAGAAATGGGATTGCAAGTCTCTATGGCTTGTACACCTACTCAAATTGTTGTTCCACAAGTTATTGAAGTAAAGTAGATATTCAAGAAATGGGATTGCAAGTCTCTATGGCTTGTACACCTACTCAAATTGTTGTTCCACAAGTTATTGAACCATCTAATAATTATGAAGAACAATAAGTTAATGAATTATGAACCCATTGGTCATAATGAAATTGAACATGAAGTGAATGAATCTATAGAAAGAAAAAAAAACCACAACAAATAGCATTATGAAGGTCTCAAAGAGGAAAAAAGACCAATTATTTCTTATGACTATGTGGTATATCTATATGAGTTTAAAAATGACTTGGGAATTGCGAATAACCCAGTAGTTTTAGTTATATGCTAAGAAAGATGAGTTCAAATATATGGAACAACATGATGTCTGGCCCTTACAGAATTGTCAGAAGGTTACAAGAGAATTAATTATAAGTTGGTCTTTAAGAACAAATGTGACTCTCTTGGGGAATGAAATCACCTGTTCCATAATTGCTGTGCCAATGCTGTTCCATTGTATCTGGTCCATATATTTTTGTGGGTCCCATATAAATATATGGACTAGATGTAATGAAACAGCACTGGCACAGCAATTATGGAACAGGTGATCTGTTCCCTTTTTCGGGGTGTACTTAAGTGGGTGAACTAATAAAGAAGGCTTCACAGTAATACCAATTTATTTCCCTTTGAAACCAAACTTCCTTCTTAAATAAGAATGACAAAAGGCTACAGTTTACTCGTTTAATTATTTAGCTGCCACTTCCTTACACGCGCACAAGAGTTATTGGATACAGTTATTAAACAAGCATATTATTTTTCATCACTTTCCTTCCTAATTGGCATACACAGCTTCGACTTGGAGTTTTGTTCTTTCGGTGACTCTGCAAGTTTACAAGAATACTTTATTTTATCCACTTTCTTCCTAACCCTTTAAACAATCTATTCTTGGTGAAATTTCTTTCATTTTTATAACTGCATTCTCCTTAGATTTCATTAATAATTGTAGTAGTTTAATCTCGGTGATAATGGGAAGGGAGGCGAGAAGCCATCATCCACCACAATCAAGAAAGCCAACGCTCTTTTTCAAAATGGATCGAATTTGGCTAAAGCACTCTTATTAGATGATGTCAAATGAGTATTGACACGAATCTTCCCCTTTTGAATATGTGCATGTACTCCATCTTAACATTTACACAATGGCCTTGTTTCGTATCAGCTCTCATTTTAACTTGTTGACTTTATAAAAAAGTTATTAGGGTTATTTGGTTATTAGCTAGTAGGGTTGGTTGATTCAACCCAACCAGCTTATTTTAAATAGACTCCTCTATAGGAGCTTTTCAAGTAATCAGTTGAAATTTTTTTATTTAATGTCAATTTTTTCCTATTTATTGTAGTCTCATTTCAGAAACGTCAAATAAAGGTGGATGACTCATATCCTCTGGCACAGGGTAGGACCAGAACACCTGGGCTAGAGGATCTGAAGCCCAAATAAAACATTGTCTTTGTTTCAAGTCTCATGTAGTCTAAAGCAATAAAGCGTTATGTATAATAGTTCTTTTTTATTTCCGTCTTATTTAACCGATACCTAACTACTTCAGAACTAGAAGTTTCACAACTTTTTGTTTCCTTCAATCTTGCTAATTATCATCGGTATAAATTAAGTTCCAATAATTTCTAATTACTTATCTAACGATATTTTAATGTGTTTGGAATTAACATGAAAAGTTGCATTCTTTTAAAGAAAACTAATATTTTGACTATCACAAAATATCGCTTACAAATTTTGTGAAAATTCAATCTTTTAAACAATGTTTTTCATCTAGAGCAACTCTTTATATGCTTGTTATAAACTTTGCTTCTTTTGTAGATAGAGCAACACGCTTTTATAGTCTTTGACTACTAAAATGTTACTCCTATAAACTTGATTGGTGCAAGCAAGTATTTTCAAGCATCTCTTTCATTTGGCTAGCAATCATCGGACAACATTCTAATAAAGATAGGCTCCATGGCTTAGCTTTTACTTTTACCATTTCAATGTGTGTTCACTAACTCAATATGGAAATGGTACAAAGGCTCAATGATCTTTCTTGCTTGGTAAATTCTTAGTCCAATACTATTAGATGGATTACCATATTGAATTGCAGATGCAAGGATAAATTCATCATTTTTAGAATCTCTATTGTTACTACCATTTACTTTATTTAAAAAGAAAAGAATTTGACAGATTATCAAGGAAAATAGAGGACAAGACAACAAGTTAAGCATGAGATAGTAAGCCATATCATTAAGCAAATTTTAACATCTTATAATCAATCTTATTTTTAATGTTTTTAGCTTAATTGTGAGTTTCCTTGCTATAATGCTTTGTTAAATTAGAGTTAGCAACATATTGTTTTGTCTAGCAGTTCCCTTGTAGTTTGCTCTGTTGTATTGCCTTGTAATGCACTATGTGTGCCTTAATTTCTATTAATTCATTTCCTTTTCCTTTTAAAGAATATTAATCTTAGAAACATGATTAAATAACTCAAGATAGATTTTATGGTGTCTAGATCATTGACCTATTTTGTATAGTCAACTAATATGACCTCCTCACTTCTAAATCAAAGAAGAAGTGCCTTCGAAATACCTTTTCAAATTGAAGGATAAAAACACATGACTAAGTAAGTTTGCACAAAATAATTCCTCCGTATCAAGAAAGATTACAAAATATCAATTTCAATAAGTATAAATCTAAACACACTCAATCACAATAACAGAGTTTTTGTTTATCTTTGAGACATAAAAGAAGTCATTTATAACTCCCACTCCAAAATTGAAAATTAAAAATTAAAAATCCAACAATTAAAATTTTTGGATCATGCGTTGCAAGATTGGTGTTCATAATATCCTACACATAACCAAAAAGCATGGTTATCTTGTCTCTCTCTTAATTTCACTCATCTTCTTCACCTTTTTAGGGTATAAAATCAATTAACATGTAATAGGTCTCCCATTAATTCGTATACAACTAATGGGCTCAAATAATAACTAGTGGGCTTGAGTTTTTATCCAAATAAGAAAGGACCTAAGAGACCTAACAATATTCTACTTATGGTTAAATATACATTAATCTATATACATCAGCCTCTGATTACAGTAAGTTGATTCTCTACATAAGTCTATTATATACAGCTAAACCTATATATCCTATAAATTTCTAGTAAAAATTAAGTAATGTGTTGCATTTAAATGATATAATATAATAGAGTCTAAACTGAAAGATGTTGTGGGCCTTTTAATGATGCTAATTACACACTAACATAGCTCGGAGTCATCACACATTATCATGGCTCCAAGTTAACCATATCACATGTAAACTAAGTAAAATGGTGAGCGAGGTAATTGCTTTACTTTTCTACCTCCCTTTCTAAATTAAAAACCTAATAATAGTGTCTTCAATAGAGCTTCTACCACCATACCTATTGAAGTCAGGTTCTAACTATTCCAAACCTCCATTGATGTTATAGTTGTTATATAAGTAAATTTGGACTTCCATGTTAATAAAATGAGGCATAACATTCATTAACCAATTACTGGTAAGCCATCACAATTATGGGTTTTGTCCTATAATTATTGTTTGGTTATTATGGTTACAATATTTTTATTTATTTTATGATTATTTATCTCTTAATTAGATGGGTATTTAGGATAGTTATATTGTAATGCACCATGGGGATAATTTTAATTTGGATGAGCAGACATGTTATTTCGAGTGTTAAACAACCAAATATAGTATTTATATTTATACATTATGTAATTGGAATGTTGAAAAGTGGGTATAAAAGGGTTGAGTTATGGCTCTCCTGAAAGGCTTTACTATTTAATTCATTATAGAAGATAAGGATAGCTACGTTGTAAAGCATATAGGGATAAATTTAATTTGGATAGGGATGCATGTTATGTATCGGATTTTTTTGGTCTAATTTCTTTAAACCTACACACTCCTAAAAACTAATCATGTGAGACAAACAAATAGGGTATTTACATTGATGTCGTATTCTCCTAGAGTTCTGAAAGTTTTTTTAAAAAAAGTAAGTAATAAATTCATTCAAAAGGTGGACATTACAGAATGATACAAGTTATATCTCTAGCGGAGCTTATACAAAATTTAGCCAGCTACAATGTTGAAAATACCCAACAAAAGCAATTTTTATATATTCAGTTGCATTTTAATATGGTTGGAAATGAGTTGTTGATTAGCAATGATCATGAAGTTATCCTTAGTTTGAGACAAAATTGCATCCAACTGTATTCATTGTAATCTCCGATTTTTCCACAAATTTGGGTGTTTCTCATCCTCCATATATAATACACCAGCATAGAAAAACCAATTTTGAAAACCCTTTAGTCTTCTCCACTAGTCCATCTCAATTTGTTAGCCTAAGCCAAGCAATTCATCCAGCTAAGATCTCTCTCTTGCAGTCCAAAGATGTTAAGAAATACACTCTATAGCTATCATTACGAAAACACTTGAAGGATAAATAATCCAATGTTTTAGTTTCTTTAGAACATAAAGAACAATTTGTATTTGGAATTTGAAACTTGATTTTATCTCTAGTTCCCAATTTCTATAATGCTGGTATCCATAGGATGAAAAAGTGAGATAGAACTATACTCGATCCCCATATCAGCTTTTGGAGAGAAAACTTACCAATAAGACCAAATAACAATTTTTTGCAAGATTGTGTTGTAAATTTATGACACTTATAAAGCTCCCATCTGATTTCATCTTCTTGCACCTGATTTGGAAAGTATGTAGGCTAGAGTTCAACAACTTATCTGATTCCCCTACTCATATGAAAAGGCCAATGCCAATTGCTATTTCGAATTAGTACCTACACTTCAGTATCTTCGGGAATAGATGCTCTTAAAGCTGAAAAGAGTTGAGTGTTACATAAAGGCCCTAACTTATTCCAATTATCAAAACAAAATGTAGTGATCTTCCCATTTTGAAGGACCTAATGTGCAAAATCTGTTGAAAGATGTAGGATTGAGAATTTCCTTAAGTAATAGACCATATGCTTTTTTGTTTAATACGATTCATGTGAATCCATCTTACCCACAGGCTTTCTTTATCCCAACAAATTCTCTAATGTCTTTTTGCCAACAAAATTATATTCATTATGATATAGCTGAATTCATCTATTTATTTGAGCAATTTAAGCCCCTTAAATTCCTTATTAGTAAATCCATCAATGTTGTTTGGATTTACCTTTTTCCTTCCTAGTTTTATGATTACTAAAACTAGGATCAAGGCTAGTTTCTACCTGTTTCAAGACTTTATGTGATGCATCAAAAGAATTAATATAATAGGAGTTACCTCACATTCCAACTTCTATATTTGCTTTCGCTTTTGAACAGGGAGTTTGATCTACTTGTAAATTTTCTTTTGACTTATAGGAAGTTTGATTAGAAGCATATATTGTAGATGAATCATGGGAACTTGATTTCTTTCCCATTTTGTCTTAGTGCATTTCAACACTTAAGGCCTTATTTTCCACTAATTTGCTTGATGGGATGAGTGGTTCAATTGCCTCACTTTCCACTGGTAATTACGAATCTTTAATTACTTTTGCATGATTGATCACCTTAGGTTGTTGGGTTCCTTATTCCTTCGTTTCCATACTTTCACCAAGCCTTTCTTAAATGGCTTCTAGGTGTAGGACACCTTGATTGAGTTCTTCACTATGTCATCCATTCCATTGAGCTTTATGATTTGCAATAAGTTTGATAGCTCCCTCTCGAGGTCCACTTCAAAACATACTCAAGCAAAGCCAATCCTCTTTAAATTAGCAATATTATCATCAAGTGTCATTGAATGTCTAAGGGAGTTTGCAAGGTAGTTTAATTCCCCTGGCAACATTGAGCATCTAAGGGAGCTTGCAACGTAGTTTAATTCCTCTAGGGACTGGTATTCGAAATGAATATGATGGAAATTCATCCATATCGGGATGGACCTTAGTTCAGTTCTGTCTAAAGATACTCTAGGCTTCCATTCTTAATCAATAGTGGTTTTCCTTGTATATGCCTAGGTCTTAGGTCCATCAACCTTTATGTCATTTCTTCATAAGTGAAACTAAAGATGAAGACCTCATCTTCTCTCACTATGCAATTTTCTAAACCTAGTTTTCTCTAATTTGCGTTCATATACTAGTTCATAATAGGAGATATAAGTCGTTTTTCAAATAAACGTCCAACCAGAGTCACGTCCTACTTCTTTTCTCCTATTTGTAACACTTTAGGGTGGCGGAGCAACTGGTGTGCCGTCCACAAGAGGAGGAGCATAACATAGTTTCCCAAAAAAATCTGGATCCCTCGCCACCTTGCTCCATGCTTACTTCATGATCTACTTCTATCTAGATATAAGACCCACCCGTGTTCTTAATTTTGGGTTGCTTTTCAAAAGAGGCGGGAATTTAGAGATAGAAAGGTTTTCAAAAGGAGTTGAAGATAAAGCAAGTTGAAGGGAAGGACTCGTGAATGCTGACATTTTACTAATAATAGTAAATTGTCAGGGAAAGAGAACGGACAGGAAAACTATAAGATAGGCGATTTACTAAAGATGGTAATTAAATTGGTTAAACCTGTTTAGACCATTAGAAAGAAAGGATGGTTAAGGATGGGGGAAAAAAGAGAAGAAGGTTTTTTTTTTGTTTTCCCTCGCATGGTTTTTTTTAATGATTTTTCTTTAATTGAAGGCTGGAATTTCATTAAACTTGATCCATTCCAGCCTTTGCATAAGTCTAATACTAATAGCAATCTTGATATTTGGAATCCCCATGCAAGAAATTGAACTTCCAAATTAAGTTGAACTAAGGGTACATTCTGCAGCTTAAAAGTTCTTTGCCATTGTATATTTTGGTGTTGCAAAAGCAATGTCATAACAAAAGCACTAGTTTCTAGATTGAAAAGTTGTTAAGAAACCAAAAACTTAATTTTAAAAAGAATAAAAGGAAAAATTAACCAACTAAACTTTCATATTTCCACTAAAATGTGAACTTGATCCAGATATATCATAAAAAACATGCCTTGGAGGACAGGAGACATTTGAAGTTCTAATCATATGATGCGGCTTCTATTAGATAAATGACAGATTTTAAATTCCCTATTGCTTCGTTTCAAAAAAATATATATATATTCACCATTGCTTGGCGGACAAGACCCTTTATGCAGGTACTCTGCTAACTAGCCCAAGACCTTTTAACCTATACCTCACTGCCTCTGCGGGCCTCTCTCTCCGTACTTCTTGGAAAACCTTGACTAACCATATCCCCCAATAAATCAGACAAGTTTCAATTGTCACAGCCATGAAAATTAGAAGAATTCACATAACTCCATTCCAGGAAAGGTGAAACATTAATCAAAGGATGGATATGGAAGGGAGTGCGTTCCACGGAGGTCGAAGTAGTTCGCAAACTTCAATCGATTAGACTTGCCGTACATTTTTAAGAGGGCTCTACAGGCATTTACATGCATATACGCGCTTACAAATTACAATACACGTATTTTGTTCTAAAAGAATCCGCAAAATTTAGTATCAGTAAAATAGACTGCTAAGTCTTACAATGGTCTGCATCTTTTCCAGCTAAATAACTTCTCTTTCAATCAATGGAGGAGTAGGTGGTGTCGTGATTTCATCATTACCTCCTGCATACATCTTGTCTTTCACAGTAGGGACCTGCGAATTTGGGTTAGCAAACCCCAAACAAGTAGTACGGTGACTTGGAGAATTACCTGTCTGAATATTATGGGGGCTAGAGTTGCTGCCAAGTGGAGAATTCGAATCATTGACAACTTCACAACATTCGTCTTTTTGTTTTCTACAATCTGCCACAACATCATAGGAATTCCCAGTTCTAACTTCCTGAGCAAGGGAGCACCAACAACAACATAGCCACAGTGTGCAATCTGAAGCTGATGGTTGACCAAAACAAAAAGTGTACGCCGGCAAATTAAATCTCTTCCTCATTTGAATTCTCCAAAAGCCTCCGTAAAGTAAACCAAATGCACAAAGAATAATTCCACCAAGTCCTAAAGCTTCCCTGGCAGCCTCATTGTCAATATTGATGGCAGCCAAGTTAAAAATCCAGAATGGGGCCATACAGAAAAGGAGAAATGTTGCAATATGAACGTACATGTTGCCAAATCCAAGCCTCTCCATATTCCACCCAAAAACACAAAAGCTGCAGAAAAGTGATAGGTACGCAAGTGAGATGTCATCCCAAAAGTCTAGTACTCCTCCACTCCACTGTGGTACTCCTCCACTCCACTGTGGCCTAGCTTCATCAAGACGTTGATCATCTCTGGTTGCAAAGGAATATCTTCTTTCTAGTGATAATACCCTCAACTGCTGGGGCCTCTTGCTTTCATCCCTAGTATTCTGGATGGCTGATTCCTCATCTACTTCTGAATCATACTCCTTACCAAGGGGACTGACAATGCTGTATACTCCCGCCACAGCAGGTGCACCTATTGCAAATGATATACATATTCCAACACCTATTGCAGGTCGCTCAGATCTCTTGTACCCAAGATTCAGACCACAAAGCGCATATTGAGCAAAACAGTTGATCTGCAGAAGAATAACAACAACCATCATATGCGCCCATTCATGGGGTTTATAAGTTCCGTTCTTGCAGTAAATCCTTCTGAGTTTAGAGATGTCTCCTGGCTCCCATCTACAAAGAAGTACTAGGTGATACAAACGCTTTGGGTGCTGATACAGACACATAAGTGTAAACAGGGCATTGAGAATTTGGTTATTGACTTCAAACCATGCATTTCTCTGGGAATTATTCGGTAGTGCCTTGTTTAACATCCCAGTCATGACAAGAAACAAAATTGCACCTGAGACAGCAACACATAGGATCCACACAAAGAGGGCAATATTCATTGGATTTTGGAGCCATTCTTTGCTCATTTTCACAAGCAAAGTCCAATCCATCTTCCGTGCAAGAACCCCACTGATGCGATCACGTAAACCATGGTCAGAAGATGCTACTGAACGTGAAATCTCATCTTTCTCCCGAGCCAACTGCTTGAATTTGGTAGACGCAGAACCTATTTTTAGGAATTTCATTCTGTTGGGAAGGGCAGTTAAACTATCCGGGAATTTTTGATGAGGAATTCCATTGCTCAATAATGTCCTTCTTGATGCTGAAATTGCAAGAGGAACCTGACCATGGCTTTTTATCCCATTGGATTCCTCAATATCATCTTTTTGATTAACATCAGTAATCGAATCCATACTCTCCCCCAAAATTGAGCTTTGTCAGTCAGTTATTGGAGAGGTATCATGGATTATATGCTCCAAAATACCCAGAAGAATTCTAGTATCCAAAAGTTACAAGCTGTCTTATGCAGTGATCTAAACATCTCAAGCGAGACCTTTTGCTCACCAAAGCCAAGAGGAAGAAAGGGTCTCAACTAAATAGAATCTTTCACAAGCCAAAAAAAAAAAAAACCCCAAATAACAAGGGCATGGAAATAAAAATCAGTCTTCCAAGGTAACGATAAAATTATAGCAACAATCTAGAATCTGCCAATCCATACAATTGAGTGAGGAAAACCATTCCTTACCAGAACCCAGAAAGCAATCGTTTTTGCCCACAAAGCTGTTAACAAATTACGAAAGAAACGATTAGAAGGTTCATCAATTTTCTAAACTAAAACGCATGTAGTTCATATCGAAGAGTTAAAAAAGAAAAGAAAAAGGAATCGATACGATAAAGATCTTTAGTCCATACGTAAAACAAGCAAGCAAAGATTACCAAAGAAACACATCTATGGATGGGAAGAGAGAAGAAAGCAAGGGTCTTGAAGAAGCGATGGCATCCCAGAATGATTCCCAAAAATTTGATGCCTGCCTTTGGTTTCGCCCGGATAGGATAGGATAGCAGAGGAGCTTACTTCAATTTGGTAAACAACTCTTACATAGAGAGCTATTACATTTTACACGCTGTCGTACGACATTTCATTTCATGTTCGCAGGCAATAAAATACAAGACGAGACGACTGGCCTAGGTAGCCTGGGCCCCAGCCTCCAATTTTCTTTAGCTTTTCTTTAACTCAGGAGACACTCGACAGCGACTCCTACGAACCTTCCACTAGGATCTGATGCCTTGCCTCCAGTTAGTTGTTTTTTTCTTAAATTTAATTTTTTATTATTTATGCCATCTATTCAAGTGACATGCGGCCTTCCGGGCTCCAGCAATGGTTTGGTGGCTAGCCAAGTGCAAAGAAATAGCTTGACGTGGCATATTACTCCAATTAGACATTGCAACTCTCGGTAAATAGTTTTGGAACATAAATTGCTCAAAGTAAAAACATTTCGCCAGTGCGGAAGATAACAGAGTTCAAATCAAAGGATCAATGCAATCGATACGTTAATGTAAGGGTAAGAATAGAGGTTGAGACTACAATATATTCAAGACAATGCGTCTTAAGATAAATTTTGGTTTCATCCTCCACTAACTACCCTCTTTACGTATCACGCAGTGCCGCATGTAGCATGAAAAACCATTCGCCGTCACAAAATCACGTCCATAAGTGCAAATGTACCTACTCTAAGGCTAACCCAAACCAAATTCTTTAGTTAACAGAGACCCTTGTAATGGAATTATAACTGGTCAGAGACACACATGCAGTGATTGTTCCGGAAATGGAAAAGAAGAACCGCAAGATTTTTGCGTTTAAGCTTAGGTCAGGTCGTCCTCCTCCATTTCTTTGGCTTTAATCTTCTCTTTCACCCTCAAAAGAAGGGTTGTCTTCCAGGAGTCCTGTTACAGCAGTTTAAGGCAAACAACTCAAAATTTTCACATGCATTCAACTTCATTAAAAAGTAAAATGAAATTATATAAAAAGAAAACCAATGACACTTTCAATTCGCAATTAAACCTGAATCAAAGCAAGCAAAAATAGCCATCATGATGGCTGAATAACAATACAAAATTCAAGATGCAAGTGTAATGGAAATACCAGACTTCATAATTATGTTATTCCTCATAAATATTGCAAAACATCATAACGTATCTCAGTTCACATATTAAAAGTTTCACTCAAGCAGGTCTGCAGATTAGAAGCTATACCAGTGGAGTCATGCTATCGAACTCCTTAACAACGTCAGTGAACTTTGCAACATCCTCCTCATCAATGGCAGCCGCAATATCCTGCCACAACCAATGGGCAATTACTTCATTTCCATTATTCAATTATATTCTTTAGCTTACAAAAAGGGGACTGTCACGAAGTTGAGGGGATAGTGAGAAGATAAAAGATCAATGTTACCGACATTAACAATCATCAAAGTTCAGATATTAACAAATGAAGGGAGCAGTGATAAGTGATTCAAAGTTGGTAACAGGAAGGAATGGATTCAACATTTTCAGATTAGATAAAAGACAAAAGGTTTGTACACATAACCTACCGCTAATAGATTGTATTCCCTTCCCGAAAAAGTAGGATCCATTTCCTGCAACAGCAATTTCATATTTTCTCATTTCATAATCACATAAGAAACAGCAAGGGAATCAAAATCAGAGCCCAAACTAAGACCTGATATCGCTCTAAAGCATTTGTGATGGCAACAACATCGCCTTTGCAGAGATGACAAATGCCAGCATTAAGAAGATGCCCTTTGACTCCATACTTCAGTAAATTATTACCAAGGGATTGTTTTGCAATCTCTTCATAAATTTCAATTGCCTTTGGGTATCTAAACAAATCATCACAAAATTAACTAAAAATTATTTTAATAGTCTTAAAATATCTATTTTTACGTCCAGACGATCCACAGATACTTTAATATCATGATAGTTTTAATATTACTCAAAACATCACAATCATCTAAGCATTTAACGATACTTAACAACAATATGCACTAAAATGAAAAGAAAAGGGATCTTCTGCATCAACTTTGTACATTAAAAAGATAATCGTTGTAAAACCAAGCATGCCATTTACAGCGATGATAAAAGTGATTATTTGGGTATATAAGAGAAACTCGTAGCATAGTCTTCCTATCAGATTGCACCACTTATGACATGGTAATGTAATAAAGCAGCTAGAATTGATTATCTGTAGTAAGTGAAGAAAATCACATGGATCTCATCCTTTAATAAAGATCTAGCTTCTCAAACAAAACTATTAACTAGACATGCAGTTCTCTGTTGAAATTAAGCATAAAAATTGTATGAAAGGATGTGATAGTTTACAATATTAAACATGAGAATGAATATATATTAACACCCTTACTGTTCTAATTGAGCAGCAAACTGTGCAACTTTCTGCTTGCATTGGTTGGCAGAAGTTGTTACTTCTTCATTTTGAAAGAAGTCAGCTGCCTTTTCATAAAATTCCATAGATTTCTCAATATTTGCTTCCGACTCATATAACTCAGCAATTTCCTACACAACAGAAGGCCAGGTTAATGAACATGTCAACCACTACATATGTATCTTAAATTAGCAGGCATACTATGTATGAACACTTAAGTATCATAGAAGTGTTGATTATTAAGTTTGCAAAGAACCATATGATCAAAATAATTTAATAGTTCACCACATGAAAACTTGGCTACTATCACACCAAATCAGAGAGTACCTTATAGTATCTTGCAGCCATATTGATCCTTCCAATATCACAGAACATATCTACTGCCTGAGCTAAGCAAGATATTGCCTCTGCATGAGAAGAATCTTTAAGGCATACTTAGGAAAAGTGGAAGTTATACTATTGCATCAAAACTTGGTCCGTTATTCAGATGACGTGATTATCCACGTCTAAAAGTTTTTTGTTAATATCATAACAACCTTTGACATTTTTAGAAGGCCACTGTCAAAGGTATAGAGGTAGATAATTCCATTTCCAGATTTTGGCCTCCAAGAATCAGACTTTAAATTGTGACTTTGAAATGCATATCATAAAGAACAGAAAATAAAAACTGTACAAGTTTTCAGTTTCAAATGTGCCAAAATGTGCCAAGTGGGTTTGATAATCCAGATTTTGTAAGTAAATTTAATCAAGAAACCATTTGTTGACTTAACATTTCAATGATAATACAACAGAGACTACCACATGTTTTTCTATATCCAATGAACACATAATCAGACTAAGCAACATTTCGTACCACTTGTGGATGTTTTCTTATAACAGTGAGCAGCATCCACATAAGCTTGAGCAGCCTCATGCTTACTATCCAACTAAAAACAAACAAAATCCGTCACATAGACGGATAACACAGAAGGGAAAAATATATAAAATGGAAAGAACTTCAACAATTAATTCAAGAAAGCAAAGTACAACCTTCACATGACAGTTCGCCAACTTGATATAAGTATCTCCGGCCTTATCCCCTGGCATACCATAATGAAAATATTAGCAAACCGGAGATGCCAAGTTTATGGATCAACTAAGGCCTAAGACACAACACTGAGGTTGAACTAAATATGCCAGAATCAACTAACCACATTCACAAGATACGAAGAAAACAGAAATGTAATATATTTATAAACGCATGGTTATCATACACCAAAAGCTCATCATTTGAGATCAATTTCAAGGTCACTAGCACAACAGACGACGAAGAAATGAAGAAATGGCTAAACCGCGGCACATTTTTAACTCAATCCGTTGCCATCATTATCAGTTCCAAGTAATGAAGGCCGATCAATCAGGATCCAGATTTCAAACCAACGAAAAAGGAAGCACCAATGACCTTATTAACAGACCCAAATTTGAAAAAAAAAATCCCTATGCGGCACCAATTTCGCATTTGCAACAAAAGAAAAACAAGAAGACAAAAGATACAGGATTTGGCGAGCTTGTAAGAGTTGCCAGCTTTATCAAAGAGATCGGCGGCGTCCTCGTACTTGGAACCAAATAATCCCCAACCGCTAAGTTTCTTCTCTGCTTTCTTCTCGAATTCCTCCGCTCGACCTAACTGATCTCCCATTTCTTTTCTGTCTCCGATTCTATAAGGTTTAAGCAACAGTAGCGTGAGGGCAAATATTATACAAGGGAGAAGATAAAAATTAACGGAAAAGCTCCTCTCTGCTCTTGCCTTGCCTGTAGTTTTAGTTTGATTAACTTTTCGTTCTTCTTTGGAAACACTAAGTAGCAATTTATTTGACAAAAAGGTTTCCTCACAGGCCTTTTCCTTGGGTTCAGACGAGAAGCCATTGTTGGGCCAAGGCCTAGGAATCAGTAAGATCTGAATCTTATCTTTTGTGGAATATCAGAATCTCTAAAGATTTAATGGTAATGCTACCATCATGGTTTTTGTTAAAGATTTTCATTTTGTTTTTTTCCTCAATTACTATTGATTAAAAGGCTTATTATTATGTAAGCAATTTAGAACTGGTTTAATGAATAATACCTATGCATTTGAAGCTTTCCCTAGTCCGAAATCAGATTAATTACCCTAATGCAAAATTAAGAATACATTTTAGGTCATTGTGCAAACACAATTTATCTTTGCAACTTGGCTTCTTGTTTCTATAATGTTAATAGTATGGTTTTAATGAAACTCTGTGAAGAGGTCACCGCCAAATCTAATTCAGAATGGAAGCAACCGTAGTGAAATTGCCACGTAAACAAAACCAGCCAACATGATGTTTCTTGCAACATCCTCAAATAAAATAAGTAGCTGAAATTTAGAAAATTAGTCATAGCTGCCTGTAAAGACAATCAATGCCTTTCGTCTACTCAATCAGGTCGTTCTTGGAATAAGTATCAGGATGCACTCCGCACTTCATAGCTACACCGTCATGGGAATCCTCTCTTTATCTCCTGTTAATCCATATAATCAATACTGTTAATGCCAATAAGCAATACTTTAAACACCACATAACATTACCCAAATACGGAGAATAGCAACTATAAGGAATCTAGAACATATGAACTTCCTATCTCCTAATTTCGTCATGTGCCTGTTCATACAGCTTATATCTATGTCCTGTTCCGAGTTAAATCATGCCCTTTTAAATCAAAATTCAATTGTTAACTATCCTTTCAAGACTTCGTTAACACACACCATTTTACATCTAATCACAACTGCCATTGTCATAAAGTGTAACACAATGAAAACGAAACTAACCCTCTTCTCTTTGCTATGGGCGCAATCAACCCTCTTTTCTCTAGACTTTTAAATCTATCCCTTGCAAGGGTGCAGCAAGCCTGTAAACGTTATATGAAAAAGATAAGAACAAATATCTCTCAGTTTTCTCTTGCAAAAAACAGAATTTCACGACTATAACAGAGATAGGTTTCACAAACCTTCAGCTTACGAAGGGACCCCGTAATTTCTTCAGATAAAAGTACTTGTGGAGGAGCAGGCTCAAATCTGACAATAATGATTGCTAGTAAGTGTTGTGCTAACAAAATATAAACTGAACAAACAGAAATTATATATTGTTCATCCTAAAAATAAGAACTTCGAATACTCTATAAACAGCAAATGACACAAGTAATGGCAAGTTTGAGAACCTGATTTCCACGGTAATCCCCTAACGAGTAGGCAACTTATCAAACTAGAACAATCTCAAAAGTGAATTTCTTAACATAGTATTATCCATACTTGTGCTTTCCCAAACGTGGTGGACAAGTCTTTAGTCTTTCTTCCTTTGATATCAGTCGTCTGATATGTCTATTATGCTTCTCCTCATCTTCTTTGGCTATTTCTTTAAGGATGTCTGGCAAGCTGCAGCGATGCTAACCGATGGATAATCAAAATCTTCACATGGCTGAATCTAAAGTTGTACAAGAACAATTACCAGCTTACCAATCTATTTCTTTTGAAAGCTCATCTTTCTTTTTGGCTTCTGCTTCTCTCCTCCGGTTTTCTTTAACTCTGGCTCTTTTATTTAACTCAACCCGTGTTACCCTTTTTTCTTTTCTAGATCTGTGTGCATTGACGTTGAAAAAGAATTAACGAATGAACAAGCATAAGTCTTAATTAGTTGAGGCTAAATAGATATCAACAAGATTTAATAGCTTGTTCTTATACGTTTAACTTACTAAGGTTATCATCAAAGTGAAAACTTGAGTTAAATTACAAACACGAGTCCAACCAAATTGTAGCACAGAAATATCTCATTGCAAATTAGACTAGGCTGACCTTTTCTCAGGTATGATATTCCCATCGTCATTCTCTTCATTTTCATCATCGTCACTCCCATTATCCGCATCAATAAAGTACATCTAATATAATAAATCAATCAACATAAATTTCAAGTGTTGACATAAAATTAAAGGATAATAATTAAGCACAATCATGGAGTCACTACAAAAATGTACACCAGGGGCTCACATCTTCCTCATCAATTGGTTGCCCAGGAACAATTAATGGAACAGGCTGGGGTCCTAACTCAGTTTGATAAACTTTCTGCATTTCGTTAGCTACAGCTTGAGCCAATGAATCCTGCAGTGAAACGTAAATGATATAGAAAATCTTGACATTGTAATGTAGAATATATGGTATATTTTCATTTAAAAGGAAAACCTGATGATCCTCAAAAGAAGGATTAAAGGAGCATCCAGGAGGTTCAACTTCTACTGCTGGAATAATTGAAGGTTTCGATATCTGTCAATAATAACATAGAATTAAGACATAAAAAGGAAAAATAATATACGACTAAAGAATCAGCGGAATGTGATGGCGTTGGGTAAATAAGGAGCTCATCAAAAGATGCGTCATTAAAAGATAAACACAAAACCAAGAACAAGTAACATAACTTATCAGAAACGGTTACCTTTCTACTCTTTTCATTGGGTTCACCTGCAAGCACCAATAAATAGAGACTGAAGTCCAGTTATGTATGAACTCAAAAATTTTGAAAAATTGAATTACGCCACGAATATTTTGATAAGTACCTTCCTTTTCCCATATATCAACCATGGTGGAGGTGGCGGCAGTTCCGTCCTAAGAAAATCAAGTATAAACAGAAACATTCAAATCACTAGTTTACTTCTAACATAAGCCAATTAACAACATAACTCATAAACCTCATCGTTTCTAGGTATAGGAAGTTTCTTGAACTTTCTTTGGCCGGACTTGTTAGCGGAAGAAGGCACCACTTGAACAAAGGGGTTCTTCTGTAACACGCTGTCGCATTGCAGTACCTTTTCTCTGCGTTTCTCAATCTTCCGCCTCACAGAAAGATCTGGTTTATAATAAATACAACAAAAATGAACTAAAAAAAAAATCCCAAAACACTAATAGAAGAAAAGTTTTTAAAATTTTATAAGGAAACACCTTTGGATTTGTCAACGAAGAAGAGGGAATCGTTAGAGACGTGGGAAAGAGAGCCGCCGGAGAGACCGTCCTTTGTGGATTTTTCGAGAAACTCGTCTATGTCTTCGGTGCTTATATTGGCTCTCCATGCTTTCTTTCCCTTTCTTGAGCTTTTTGCTTTCTTCCCCATCTCTCGCTCTTACTGTTTCTCTACTTTCCCCGGCCGCCGAAAATCGAAATCTCCTTTCTCTGGTCTCACTGTATGCTGCTGCTTAGTCGCTGAACGTCCCCTCTCTTACGGTGTTTTGCTTATACTTGTTTAGGTCATTATTTTGATCGAGCCCCATATTTGTTACGAATTTCTCATTTAAGTCCTTTATTTTAATTTTTTTTCTTTTAATGCACCAAACCCTATGATTTTGGGATTGCATCAATGTTATGAATACCTAATCAGGTTTAGTACCAAATTAAACTTTAGAACGGAACTGTACCAGTATCGGTCGGTACCGGATACTATTTTAAAATTTTTTAAAATTTATAAAATAGTCCCTAAAATTTTTAAAAATTACAAAATAGTTCATATTGGTATATTATACAGTTGTACTGTACACTTGACTAGTTTACTGTTTACATCAACTATACTTTAAAAAATCTTCATAATAAATAATAATGACAATTAATATGAAATAACACTAATTTTTTAATATTTCCTTTCATTTACAACAATTCTCAATTCTAACAATCTCAAAACAATTATAATTCCACTTCCATTTCCATTTATAATATCAATTGAATTTCCATAATTGGCAAATAATGCATTACATATCTTATACAATTGTTCTTACACATATATTCATAACACAATCATCAAGTTCAAAGATTTATTCATAACATGAGATCAAATTGAATGATATAAAAGTAAGTATAAATAATTAAAATTTACAACTACAAGTCTACGACATATTCACAATTTAACAACAAACATTCAATACATCACTTCTTTATGCTCAAACAAATTTTTTCCCATATGAGTAAATTCAATGCTAAATATTAAAAATAAATTAATATTTCACAAATATTAACAATATATCAAATATCAATTAATGATTTATAAAACTTTGAGTGTTGTGAAAAGTTAGAGTCATAAATAAAAGAGATAGGTGTCTTGTAGTTTTCTATAATGAACACAAATAACATCATGAGTTGATCAAAAGTAATAATGACTACTCTCATATCAAAGTTAATAATAATCTTCCTATAGTGATTTAGGTATGATTAAACAAAAAGGCCCATCATTTTTTCTAAAAATTCTAATCATTTCAAATTCTCCGATCTCCATAGTAAGCTTAGTCTCAATTAGTTCAATTATTGCATACTTATTCTAAAAAACAAATTCTTATAATGTTATTTATTTATTTAGGATGGTTATTACTTATTACTTCCAAGTTCTAACATTCCAATAAGCTATAGACATATGGATAATTTCACATTGGATTATTAATTTTACATTTAGTTTTAAATGTTAATTACTTAATTATCAACTTTTAATTTTAAGTTTTAACAATCTTTATTCTTTACATAATACATAATTAATTAATTACATACTAATCCCATTTTAAATTTCCATTTTCAATTCCAATTATAATTTTCATGTAACAAATTAATAACAAAATTTTAAATCCATTCGGTATTTAAAAACAATTCCAATTCCAATTCCAATTCTCAAACAATTCCAATTCGGTATTTAAAAACCAAAAACCAAACCCATTCCTCCACAAACACAACAAACGCAAATCCATTCCAATTCCTCCACAATTCCAATTCGGTATTCAAAAACCAAAAATTAATTCCATTTTCATCAACTCATCAACACCAATACACGACAAACGCAAATCTAATTCATTTCCAAATTCCAATCTACAACACAAAAAACAAAATCCATTTACCAACAAATTTTGGAGTATCAACGGTAACAAACACCCAAAAAAATTATTTAACCGTTGGATTGTCTCGGGTCTTCACTTGGGTTTTTGAGTTGGGCTTCAGGTCGTGCCTCTGTGAGCTGTCGGAAGGTCGGTGGTGGTGCGGTGGTGCGGCGAGGAGGAGAGGTGACGTCGAGGAGGAGTTGTCGAGGCTAGATCTACACGAATCTACACGGATGAGGCCAGATCTACACGGAGAGGAGGAGAATGGAGAACAACCGGGGCGACTGGGAAAGGAGGAGAACCAAGCGTCACGACGGTGAGAGGATCTCCAAACACCGGTGACAGAGACGGTGAGACCATGAGAGGTTGAGAGCGAGAAAGAGAGGCTTAGAGACAAGAAGAAGAGTAGAAGAAATGAAGAAGAAAGAAAGAATAGTAGACGAGGGTCGAGGGGGGGAGGTAAAAATTAGGTAAGAAAACTTTTTTGCAGATAAGTCATCGGAGATTTTAAAAATTCTGAAATTGCCTACCGGGCAGTATTTATGGTCAGTACCGAGGTTGGGATATGAATTCTGTTCTCCAGCTGGTACAGTACCGGTCGGAACGGATCCTATAATCATGGATTGCATGCATATTTTTAAGGTTAAATTTATTCGACCCCATACTTTGGTATTTTATTAATGTTTCTTTTGACTTTTAAAAATTATTTAATAAAAATTCCCATAGTTTTAGTTTAGTAACTTCTATCCCCCTTTTCGTTGTTAAAAATCCCAGCCTATAAATCTAAAACATCATCATTTTTGTTACCAGATACATTAGTAGAAGTGGCAATGGAGAGATGTAGCGCCCCCTTACCCTAGAGTACCCACCGGAATACCTGTAGGTCATTCCGGTACATACTCTACGATAAGAGATCACTACTGACAACCACCACTAAACTCCTCATGGCATCACAATAATAAAACAGTAATACAACTT
>JAOQMR010000211.1:16891218-16906737 GCA_027563865.1 Erythroxylum pelleterianum
GATGTGATTCAGTTAGAAAAACAGAACAAGAAACATTCACAGAACAAATGTTTGTACTATAAAGTTGTACCTTCTTAAGCTCGGTACAATCTCGAGTAAAGTGGCCCTTATTACCACAATTATAACACTTCACATGTTTCATGTTCTTCTTTTGGAAAGGACGTTTTCCCTTTCCACATTGGTTCCATTTTGCCTTCTTGGATTCCTAAGGAGTGTGGTTGAATTTCTTATTCTTCTTCCACTTATATCCACTATGATGCTTGCGTTTCTTGTTCATAGCTCCATGTGAGCTAGAACTAACTACATATGCCTCAAAAGACATCTTTGAGGCTTCATGACGCTCTTCCTCCAAGATAAGATGCCTCGTAGCATCTTCCATTGTCTTGATGTTTTCATTATGAGTTTGGTGCATCTTCATAAGCTCCCCAATTCTGAGGCAATGAACGAATCACAGCTTGCACTTGTTGTTCATCAGACAGCTCATGACTAACATCACGTAACTCACTTACCATGTTGGACATTTTTCTCAAATGCTTCTGCATTGTATCATCTGGGCGCTTCTTATAAGTATCAAACTTAATTGTAAGTGACCTCACTTTGGTCACTGAAGCGCCTCCAAAACGAGCAGCCAATGCGGACCACATGTCCTTTGTAGTTTTGAATTTTTTGAACTCTCACATGATATCATTATCTATGCTACTCAGCAACGTGATGCTAGCTAAAGAGTTCTTCTTTTTCCATAATTCATATGCATCACGGTCCCGTCTATGTTGGGCTGTAGTGCCCTCCTCAGGAACATTCATGGTTAGGTTTAATGGCTCAAAAACCTCTTACTCTTCTAGTACATATTGGATTTTCATACTCCAGATTTCGTAATTGTCACCATTGAGTTTCTCACCCTTATTGAGTTCAGCAACTATATTCTTCGAAGCAATAGCCATTTTCAACACACTAAGTTTCTATAATAAGAAAGAAATTTATATACATGTTAATGTCACATTAATCATTCATAGAGTAAATAATTCGATCACAATTGCTTATAAAATCAAAAGTTCACAAATGTGTTCAATCATCATTCATACAACAATCGAATCCTAATTACTTTACTCTAGACGAATTCCTATATAAACTTCATGTAAACATATTACATAAATATTCAGACCTCTTTCTTAAAAAAACAACCTATTGTATTAAATGTGCTTCAACCTACGAACAGTCTATAGGTAACGAACCCTATGTAGAAATGAGTTCACGAGTTCACGAAGCTCGATTTACAATAGCTCTTACTATTTCCATTATAAGACCTATAGGATATAAAGTCCTAATCAACTCCCTTCTATGCATCCTTTTAATAAATGTCATCATTAACAAATTATAAGTCTTCTCAGACATATTGTTCCAGAGCATTCCTATTAGTTCGCCTTGAGGTTGAGATAATGTCGCAAGAAAAGTCATGAACTTTATTCAACATCTGCGTAGGCTAGGCAACCTCCAAAATATAACTCTTGCGTCATGTTATTAACAACAATAACATGTTGTGTTAGACCATCTCCAGGCATTAAACGCATATTGACTAATTGTACGTACATGCTGCCAATTCATCTCTTCTGTGCCTTACATCGAATAAGCTTAGGCATTTGCTTAATAATAGGCATTTTCATGAAAAACAAATTTTCAGGAATTAGAAGAGTATACAAAATAACGAATTATTTTGTCTAACACATAGCGAACTTATACTCATATATGGAAATAATTTAATTTTTTATTATATTTGTTTATCAACAATTTATTGAACTAATCAAAATATGCTTTTAATATCTAATCAATTAGAAACTTATTTCTAATTTAACTTATAATTGAACTAATCAATTATATTGGTTTAATTAGAAACTAATTTCTAATAAAACTCCTATCTAATGTTAACTAAACAAATTAGTATTTATTCAATTAGACAGTAAACCAACAAAATTAGTTTATTTCTACGGTTATTTTAACTAAACAAATTATTTTCTTTTTTTAATCAAAAAACTTTCTAATTAATTAGCAACTTATTTCTAATATTCAAATATGAATAATTCAATTAGAATTAGAAACTTATTTCTAATTTAAAGTATAATTGAACTAATCAATTTATTTTGGTTTAATTAGAAACTAACTTCTAATGAAACCCCCTTTTTAATTTTTTAACTAAACACATTAGTTTTCTTGTATAATTTTTTTCTAATATTTTATATTACTTAGAAACTAATTTAACTAATTTAATTATTTTGTGTAAATTAGAAAACTAATTTCTAATTCTTTATATTATATTTATAATTCTTTATACCCATAAGTGGTTATACCACAAATGTATATAGCATATTTGCATATATATCGAATCTGACAAAACCATTAAGTAGTTTGTGTCTTATTATACATATATTCAATGGTAATACAGTGCAGATAAGTGAAGAAGCAACGTGTCTCTTCCTCCTATGTGCACATGTGTTATTGAATGATTATTCAAGAAAAAGCCTCATCTTCTTCTCTGCTGCGTTTCGGGTTTATGCATTTAAAAAAAACTTTTCTATCTTCCATGTTTTACAACCTATCAACCTTCGGCGCTTTTAAGCATCCACACCAGAAAAGTCATCAGCCTTGGACCATAAACTCAAATGTTTATTGGTCACATCAAGGTTACAGTACATATGTGAGACGCTTGAAACTAGAAGAGTACAAAGAATATAGATACACAGATGCAATATACAGAAACAAACCCTCAAGACAAATAGGGAGTTTACTCAAACAATTTCTCAAAAACCGTATAAAACTTTGTAAATAAGAACAATCACGAATGGCTTCGGAAAACAACATATCATATTTACAAAATCATCAATACCAAAATAGTCATCTTCCTAAACGCATGCATATAACATAAACAAATATTTAACCATGCTCTGATACCAATGTTAGAAATTAACGGATCAAAACATAGTCACAAAGATTATGTTAAACACTTGATCGATTTTATATGCATAGAAAACGAAAAACACATACTTGGTTGATCGTTGCTATTCACCCGGTTAAAGAACTGTCTATTTTCAGTTTCTACTGCAAATCTCCTTCTCTTTATTTGTAAACTTGAGAGCAAATAGAACACTAGCATCCAAAAGACAATATACACAGAGATTGTTTTATTTCTTAAACGTTGCCTTCATACATTTCTATATATAACTACCTTTACTAGTTATTCAAGCATGATGACTATTATACCCATCATCGGTGTATATAAGTCATCACACGTTAACACTTCTAACTTTCCCCCTTTTGTCAGATGAAGTTATTCGACGATGGGTTGTTTCCTATTTTTTTCGACCAGCCTCTTTCCTGTAGCATTCATGTAGCTACATGAGACGTTGAGAAACCCTTTGTTCTTAGATAAAATGGAGCAAATGTTCATCATCATCAAGCCCGATTGGGTCCAAAGATGCATTGTATGTTTTGTTATTACCTTTCTCAAAGTCGTGATTTTAATTTTTCATGTTTGATTATTTCAACTATTGCTTGTTTTCTGGGTACTTTCTGTCTCAGTCATTTGCTATGCCCTTGTGTACCTTGTGACTGTAAAAAGTCATGACTCTTAGCTATGGGTGATATCATATTATTGTAGGAAGCACAAAAGCATTTTGATAAAGATTCCTTGGCACATGATCAAGTGGGTATTACATTTACTCCTTAAGCTGATAGTACCCGTCCTTTCCTAAGGAGCTTACATAAAGTGATAGAGGAAGTTATGCAATCTGCTACAACTGGGAAGGTATAGCTCTATGTGCTGAAATCTTTGATGTGTTTGTGTCTGTATATATCAATCATCTTATGCAATCTAGCTTGAACACAATTATGTGGGTTCAAACCATTAGACAAGGATATCTATCTAAACGTTCATCAAATCTGAGAGTTGATTGGAAAAGAAAGTACTTTGTTCTTAATAGTCGAGGGATGTTGTTCAATGAGACATATGTACGCCACCAGCTTGGAGATAGCTTGTGACTCTAAGTTGTATATGTTGTCTTTTTCTACAGATCGCTTAACTTTGACAACCTTGTTTCAGGCTCGTGGTAGTCAATCTTTGCAGCAAAGGACTATTTGCACTGAAAATGGTTTATCTTCTCATTACCATGGTGTTATGCACGATGAAAAATCTATTGCACTGTCATACTATAAACCTATTAACATTTACAATTAAGGTTAATGCAGATCAAGCAGATCTAAGGTTTTGCTTCAAAATAATTTCACCAATGAAAGTCTACACTTTGCAGATGCTTTAATGACAGTAATGTTGATTTCTGATATAGTTTAGGACTAGAATTTGGTCTTGGTGGAATGGTGTTTCAATAGTTCTTAATTGTATTTGTTTGAAACACATGTAGAGAATGAAGTGGACCAAATGGATTAGATTGAGAATATAACTGGAGTCATTGCTTTGTTATTAAGTTTTCAAAATTTTCCAAGGTTTTTATTTATTAGTATTTTATATACTTTCAATAAATTGGTTAGGATAATTCGAAATTATTTTGTAGCTTTTTTTTCTGCCATATAGCGATATACTTCCAAAGGACTTTGAGAAAGGTTACGGAGCCAATGTGAAGAACCTTAACACCGTCATCAATTCTACAAATGAAGAGTTGTTGAAGCACATATAATTTTCCTTGCAATTGTTAAGGATTGTAAAATTTGCCTTTTGTATTTCGTAACAATAAAAGCAAATGTAATTTGTTTTTGGATTTTGAACATATTAAATGTTGAATTTTACAAGTCATATGGACTATATATTATATATAAATATAATTTTTTGATCATTTACATTTGATAGTATGTACGCAATTAAGATGTACATTAATATCTAAGTATTGTTCTTAATGTATATATGGATGTTACCTAAGTAATGACAAGATTTTGATTTTACATTAAATATTATTGATGACAAAATAATAAATTGTTGCTTTTATTGTTACAAATTGTTGCCTAAAATATTTACTTTATTCCCTTATCTATTTAACATTGTTGCCTAAAAAACTTAAAATGTTGCAATATATATTTAACATTGTTGCTACAACTTGAAACTAAAGTGTTGCCTTAGTTAAAAGTTATAGCAACATTTTTTATTTAGTTGCCTAATCAACAAATTTTGTTGCGTTATACTTATTGCAACATCATTTCTTGTAACGATATGAATTTTATTGCCTTAATAAAAAGGCAATCATAACTGTACTTATAGCTACGTTTTTGTCTGTTGCTTAAAGCACTTTTGCCGTAATGAAGATTAACATGAAATAATTAAATGAAAAAAATTGTATGGCTTTGATGAATTTTATGACCATTGTTGTCCTTGTTTATGGCAAATATCCAACCTATATAAGCAAGCCTTGATTCCACACTACCTTGGCAACATCGATAGTAGCTTGTAGAAATCCATTATCCTAAAAAACTTTGAAATCCATATATGATAGGGTTGAACATTAATGAAAGTTATTTAAAATTTCTATTGGAGTTTATGTTAATAACTTAATTTGAGTGTGCATTTCAACTAATAATTTCTTAAGAATTTACATACAGTGCTAATTAAGTAAATATGATTGATAGCATTAATGGCACCTCCTGAAGTTCTTTACCTATAAAAACCCAAGTTATTACATATATTAGATTGAAACCTTAAGTGAAGCAAGATAAGACATGATGATGCTAGCTAATCTATAAGTAGCACCCCAATATCTTCATACCATTCATACATTAGAAGGGATCCTCCTTTTACTACTAATAATCACAAAGTAAAATTAACAATTTTATCATCAAAAGGTTGCTAGGTTAACAAACAAGACTTTGTAATGTTGATATTCCCTACTTAAAGCTCAATATAAGCATGTTTTGCATAAATCAATTAACACACCTCTAAACTCTTCCAATATGGCTATGTACTTGTTATGCGCTCCATAACTTGGTCAAAATTGCTCTAAACATGTCCGAATTTATTCTTTTTACTCTAAATAAGTGAATTAAACCCTAAAATAAAATATGAACTTAAGTACTAATAATAATAAAAATACTCAAATAAACAAAAAATGCACTAAATGTGAGCTTAAAAATATGGCTACCCATATTTAGGCATTTGCTTGAGTGGGTATTGACAAAAGTTAATGAATTTAATATATTATTTTCTTGTGTTAATCAACATGAAGGAAATTGCATAAGCAATATTATACAAAAACATGAATCAATATAGCCTAAGCCTCAAATTATAATGTAAGTAAGGTGCATAATAAAAGTTGAATATCACAATTATCTTGTATTTCTCTTTCTTATAACTAGAACAAATTAAAAACATTTTCCTTTTTGCTTTATTAAGCTCATTTTGAGATATTTTTGAATTTATTTCCTACAAGCTTATAAGGAGAACATATGAAACAATAATAAATAAAAAAGAGAACATATAACCTCAAATACATAAGCTCACATATTCCTCATTATTGATTCTTCTTAATCTAATCAAATTCTTATACAATTAAGTAAATACAATCCTTCAAGGTGAAAAAATAAATATCAGGATAACAACAAAAATGCTTATTAGCTTGTAAGGTGGTTAACGCAATATAAAGAAAAGACTAAGGCTCAAATTTTGTTATATCTAAGGGATAAAAGTAGGATGAAGTAAAATCAAATAAAAGGGCTTACTAAAAGTGTAATCTAGGCACCTTTTCATCTCAATGCCTCTAATTTAAAGATGTGGTCTTAAAATGCATAATAAATGCAAATTCTAGAATCATCTAACTATGCATAATATTCAAAAAACAAAAGAAAAATAAAAGTATAATATAATGATAAGAAATGCTCATAGGCACAAAACCTCATGATTTAGGCTCATGTGTGAGAAATTCTAGGCACTTACATCCAAATTGATAATCAAAACATTTATTCATAACGTGGCAAGTAAAAATCTATCTACTCAAGCTTTTGTCCTTTCACATTTTAGCTTAATTCAATAATTAATAATAATATAAAATGCTTTAAGTTAAGAATCGACAAATTAGAGATCGTTATAAAGAAGAATCAACAAACAAAAATTAAAACATGCTTGAATCATAATTAAATCCATATCAAGGTCATAATACTCCCTCCTTACACTTAAAGATGTATATTATCCCAAATATACACAATAAAGCCAGAAAAAGAATTAAAAAATAATGACCATGAAGAAAGGATAAAGTAAACTAGTAATTGGTTTATAATTTAGAAGTTTGTATTTGTGGCGTGAATCCATCCATTATTAGTCATCCTTGTAAAACTAAAATGAAATAAAATAAACAATCAGACAATAGTGAGAAAATAAAAGAAATAAAAGCTAGCTATATCTATGAAAAATTTATGGTTTAATATATTAAAAATAAATAAAAAAAAAAAGAAAAGATAAAATAATATTAGTTTAGTAAGACTAAACACTTGTTAACTATCAAGATAAAATAAAATAGAAAAATACACAAAAATAAAGATAAACAAAATGTGTCTTGTTAAACATTTGTATAATCCCAAATGAGATGAGTAACCATATTAGACAAAAAGTCCTAATGGTTATTAGATAAAGAGTCTAATATTTGGTCTCAGTTGGTCTCCATCTAAGGATTTGTCCGTGTGAAAGGAGTGTCCTACTCTTAAGTATCATGGGATACTGCCTCCATTTATATTAGGTCATTTGGCTAGTGAGGATTTAGTGACAATTTAGTGGCTCTCATGGAGGTGGAATTGTAACACCTAAATATCCTGTGATCTATATTCCCCACCACACCAATGTTGTCTTCTTTCTCATTGATTATGTGACTAAGTAATGAATGCACATATCTCACCGTAGTAGATCTCGATTATGATGCCTTAGACCTTATCGACTCATAATACCACTCTTTGTTGATGGTACACAATAATCATAAATTTCAATAGGCAATCGTACTGGCAATACCTCAAGAATTAATGGAAACAAAGCATAAAACATACCTTGAACTATTGAAATTTTAAGAAAAATAAGTTAAAGATTTATTTTTCTCATAAGGGAGAAGTAGCAGAGCATCACCCAGAGGAAGGAAATAGGTGGGAAAGTGAAAAGGTGAGCTTTTAGATGGTAGGGAGAGTGATTTTGAGAAAATTTTTACTTAATATGAACAGCAGCACAAGTGTGTAGTTGCCCTGTATTAAGCAATTTAAGGTTAATTTTAAATCAACACAGCAGTGTTAGGCTATAATATAGGCATGTTGGCTTTAACATAGGTATGTAACTCAAACGTATGATGACAGGATTTAGCATAGGCATGTATTTATATCATGTTAAAACAAAAACAAGATGATAAATTATACAGGCATGTTGGCACTTAACATGGTCACGTTGATATTAAAATTAAAACACCTGAAATTTACACAACTACTAATACAAACATGTTAATAGTTTTGTATCTTTCAATAATTTTTTACAAAATTAAGGAAAAGGAGATAGAATTTAGCACGAGCATGTTGGATGGTTGTGTATCTTGCTATTTCTCAAATAACTTACCTGGTTCTTACAACATGGGCATATTTTTAGGCATATAGATGACTTATATTGATTTTTTAGCAATACAATCACTAACACGAGCATGTTGTTGTTAGCGTATCTTTTTTGTAACTTTTTGGCTCCTTGTCTCTAAGTGGAACATAGCAATGTTTTTGCTTAACATAGGTATGTAGCTAAACATAACCATTAACACGAGCATATTGATGGGTGTGTAACTCTTTGTAATTTGTTGATTTAGCCAATTTCGACCTACCTTCTAATATGAAAATTCATAAACATACCAAGGCATAGAGGACAAAAAATAACACCCATGTAATTATAATCCAAGTAAAAATAATATACTAGACCACAATATTAATTTATATATAAACTAAACTACATAAATTAAAATCTACAATAAAACTAAATGAAATAAGATTACTAATAAAACTGGGGTTATCTCTTAAGAAGCACTTATTTAACATTATTAGCTTGACATTCCCATTTCAACTTACTTCATTATTTTGAAGATTAAACTCCTCTACTCTAACCAGATATAGCTCCAACTAGTCATCACTAAAATTTATTGAACAACATCTGTAACTGCAAAATTAATCATATCGAGAAGATAATGTGTCATCCTATTCAAGAGAATGTCGCAAAGTGTTAGATATCTTATAAGTGACCTTTTTTATCTTTAATATAAAAGGTACTTTGATAACTTCTTCGATATATAATATGAAGAGATCATATAGGAGTACGAATTTGTCAACCTTAAACTATGCATCCTATATTATGCCTCTAAGATACTTGACAGACCTATTGGCTAACTATATACTCATCTTAGTTGGTTTAGGTTCTTCTAACCTTAATTTTTTAAATAAATTATAGGGAATCAAATTAATTATAGCCCTTAAGTTAACTAAAGTTTTTTCAATTGATAAAATAGCAATTAAGTAGAGACAATAAAACCCCCTAGATCTTTGAGTGTTTTATGTAGTTTTTTTAAAGGATGGTCGAACACTCCTTGCTTAGTGTCATAATAGAAAGCTTCTCTAAGTTTTTTTTGTTCGATAATAACTCTTTTAAAAATTTATCATACTTGGCATCTATGAAAGAGCCTCAACAAAAGGTAAGTTAATATGAAGTTGTTTAAAGAGTTCCAAAAACATACCAAATTGTTCATCTATGTAATCCTTCTTGAATTTTGCTATGTGCATAATAGCAGGCTCGAACTCTTTCTCTAGCTTAGGATGATCATCATATTTTCCTTTTATCTTTATCCTTTTTCTCAGCCTTCTCCTCCTAAACTTGTTTCTTTTCTATGCTCTACTCCTTGCCACTTCTCACATACATTATCTACTTATCATTTGCCAATCTATTATCATCTCATATCATCAACTGACATCATTCTCAATAATATAACATATCCATACATGTTTCATGTACATATAATTATGACAAACCATAGAGTAGCTATAAGCGTCTGCAATTAACATCATGCCAAAAACATTACTTGACTGATTATCCAAGCGAGTCTCAAAAAGCTTGGATTTCTCTCTTGTACGATCTGCTAATCCCCTGAAATGATGATAGTGAGAGGTGAGTCTACAACACGACTCAGTGAGATATAAACATACTACCATGCTTGTGAGGCTAGGTAACACAAGGCTAGCTTCACAAGAATAGTCTGTGGCATTCTAAGCAACAATATAAGGCATCAATTGGATAAACAGGTAGTAACATCTAATGCGGCAATCACATGAGTATCACTAATAAAGCTCAATATGAATTGTTCTATTATAACAATGAATCTGGTTTCTGAATTCTTTTCTAGGTTCTGGGTTCTTTTCTGAGATTTGGGTTCTTTCTGGAATTTGGTTTCTTTCTTTGGTAGAGTTCTATAACATTTCTAATTCTGAGCTTTCTCATTTCTGAGTTCTGATTTTCTGAATTTCTTAGGAAGAGACAGAGGCATGTTAGTACAACGTATCTCTCCTTTTCTGATTTTAAACAAGGTTGGCCTAACCCTGCCCCTAGAGGCCTGCCCTCTCTAGGTAGGACCCGGATCTAACTCATCACTGGCGGGTTGCTCATGTGCACATGGTCTGATAATATACTCCATCAGTTGGGTATCATGTGAACTCATCAATCATGGATAATAAGAAAAACATGATTCATCAAAGAATTTCAATTAATAGGTTCAACAAAAAAGGGAACCAGAAGATGCACAGAATCTGAATAACATCTGGTCAATCTAAAATACAACATGCTAGACTCAAACACATGGAGTCCTATATCAAATAAATCATATAGGTTCGAGAACAATTCAACAAGCCGTAAGATAAAAGAAAAGGATTACTACACAAGTATAGTAGTATGATTATACTCACCTCAACTGCTTCAGGGGTTTTGATCTCTTTTCTAATTTTCATGAACTTGAGAGGTACTAGGTACGACTTCTAGTTCTATTCCTTATCTTCTTTCACAAGCTATTAGGTAACATGCATAACAATTGCATATATCCGCATTAGTCATTCTTACTTAAACCTCATTTCTTAACACATATCATTAAAAATTTCTATTTTATTCACTAATCCATCATCATAGATCTCATTTTTGAAGGCACAACTTTTTATACATAGGTCCACTGTTTTTTCAAACTTTCCATACCTCTAGTTAACACATAAATTCACAAATTTTCTTTTATGACCATTTTCTAATTCGATCATTAAGGAATTCAAACATCCCATTTACAGTTAGCCTTAATATTCAGTCATGAGTTGGACCCTTCCTGTCTTAAATCCTTATAAATTATTCATTTCTCATCCAATTGAGGTGATTCAAAACTAAATTTTCAATAGACTCATATGGCTATCACATATCCAGAGACGGCTCAAAAATGATGTAATTTGGATTTATTGTGATTTTTATAAGGCTGTCCTGTTTCTGTTCTCTTCTGTGTCACTAAGGTTAGCAACACCCTACACTTATTCGGCCATATCTCATAGAATACTCATCCAATTAAAATTTCCTTTATACAACACTCAGATGACACATTTTCGATCATTTCATAAGAAGAACTCATCATCCAATTCTAACTCTAAAGTCTTCAAACAATTAAATTTCATTTCGTGTTTCAAATCCGCTGGTATTCTGAACCAGTTTTAATTCGGGGCCTCTTTCATTTGTTTGGCTCATCCTAAATTTGTGAAAAAATTCAGGGATATAGTAGACATCTGTATCTACAACTTCTAAGTTTTGAGTTTCTGCAAATTCACACGTTAAATAGCTTAAAACAAATGTATAAGGAGGACCTTTGAATCTGTCTCCATTGACAACTTGAACTCCAAACCCTAGGTTTTGATTTAGCCCCAAATCAGCATAAAAATGAAAATTTCCTCATGTTAATTGTCATTAGACATCAAAGAATAATAATTCATCATCAAAATCATCAAACCAATAAATTTATTCAAATGGGTTTCATAGTCATGAAAAAGAAGAGAGAGAAACTAAACTTCAATCGGTAAAACTAAGTGTCGGGATTGAGGCTTAGCTGTTGGATCCCGTTACCGGAACCCAACTCTTAAACCTTCTTGCGAAAACATGAACGCGTGCTTGCATATTACCTTGAGGGGTTATAATTTATTTATTTTTCATTTTTAAACCATTTGAACCCCTATTAGACATCATCAATTCATCTTCATTCTCATAACATTCCAAAAATTTACTCACAAATTATTCAATAGTGCACCCATACAAAAACAGTCACATGCTTGAACTCATTTCTCCTGCTTGCGAACAGAATTTGGAAAACTTAAAACCTTAATTTCAATTTGACTTCTCCATATAAATTATAACTATAAGTCTCTAGTTTGATTTAGCGCAAGAATCACCTCAATTGGAGGTCTATAGCTCAAGATATCATCAAAATACCAAAATGTGCTCATATCTCAAACATGCTCTCCTATCCGACCTCTCACTTGCTTTAATGCAAACTCTCTCAATTCAACTCCAAATGATACAAATTTTATGGAGAGAAAGATACATATCTTAGAAATCCAGTAGTCTAAGAATCACCTCAATTGGAGGTCGGATGAGGGAGTTATGCCCAAAAGAACGGACCATGATTACATCCTAAATCAATTTGAACCTATCTTGGCGCGATTGCCATAACTTTCTCTACAAATGTCTGATTGCCTTCGTTTTTGTACCATTGGAAAGAAGACATCTAGATCTACAAGTTTCATGAAGACCCCAAATTCTAATTCGGCCTCTAACAATGTCAAAATGCATCTTCTTTCCCGAGCATGTCCGTTAAACGGACATGAATCGACCATGCCCGTTTAACAAACATGGGGAATGCAAAGGGTCCTTTTTGACCCGTAAAAGTCCGTTAAACGGACTCCCATGTCGGTTCAACGGGCATGGGGCTTCCCCAATGTCCTCAAAACCATCTTTCATGCTTCCTATCACCTTCCTAATATCATATACACTTATGAACTTCAAATTTTTTCACCTCTTATCATGCAAAATCACTTCAAAACCATTCAAACATTAAATTCATTTCACAAAACTCTCAATTATCAATCCATTTGAATCATCAACTCACTATTCTCATCCTTATGGAAAACTTGAAAGTTTTTTTAATTTCACTACCTTAACTAGTACAACCTCATTCTTAACCCTTCATAATTTCTACTTTCTTTCCCACAATATCTTCCTTATATACATATACATATCACAACAATTTAAGCTCCAAATCATCAACTCAATTTGATAACTTCTTTGAGTAAGCTTAATTCCAACTTAGCCTCATTCATAATTAAGTCATTGCTCACTTCACCTCATTTTGTGATATCATGCATAACCCATTCAAATATCAATTGGCATTCATCCAATCATCAACTTCCATTCCTTTTACTCTTTATACTAAACCACAACTCATCATTCATAACATGTTTATCTTTCTGGTCCATAGTGTCTTACTTATATGTATATAGCAAATTCTCATTTAATGTTCATCAACTCAAATGGATTACTCCTTCAATTATACAATTTCAAATGAAGTCTCATTCTTAATCAATCCATATTTCAACTTCACCTTGATCCATACCCAATTTTTGCATTCAACATTGACAAACATCCATCCACATTTCCACACTACATTATCATCATACACAATACCATAATTTATATCCATATGCAAATCTATATTTCGTTGATATCATAATAAAACTGTTTTACAACTTCATAGGCATTTCCAAGCCACGATACATATTAACATCAAAATCTAAATTATCATAAACTAACTATTTTACAACTTCAACGACAACTTATGCCCCAAATACAATCTCAAAACAAATGTACAATATACAAAACATACAAATCCAATCATTCTCAAAATACAACAAAACATGCATATCCGAAATCATCTCTTGACTTTCTTTCTCCCTATTTCTTGCTCAATACATGGAGATGGGGAAAGTGAGGGGAGTGAGCTCGAAAGCTCTGTGGGTAACATGCTTATAACTATTAACAAGCCAAAACCATTCAAAACTTCATTGCTATCAAAATGTTTATTGAATCATAAAATTCACTTTTCTCAAAATCCTTGTCATGCAATCATAAAATTCACTTTTCTCAAAATCACAACATACAAAGTATGAATTTTTCAACTTGTTCACAATTCATGAATGGATCAACACTTGACACAATTTATACACATGTAACACATCATAATGGTCTTGGGTAAGTACAGATTCATGACAAACTACACATTCCCATATAATGGTCCTGTGTAGTCGTAAACTTGGGGAGTCTTTGAAGGAGCTCCGTGCCACTAGCGGGAAGGCGGGAGAAGCCTATTTCTTGGGTCAACGTGCACGTGACGGTTCTTGGGGACTACCCTAAACCCACATAACATAAAATTCATGTACTTGAAAACATTATGCCCTTATGGCACATTTTTAAAAACTTGATTTCATGAGCATGGCATATTTCATATGCATTTCTATCATCATTTTGCAATTCATCAACCACAATTCACATAGCAAATTCTCAAACATTCAAAAGCAATGAATGCACAATTTTAGCAATTTCTCACATCAACCATAAACAATAAAAGCAACATTTATGAAGCTATTGAAAACATTTTAATTTCTTGATTTTGAAAACACATTAAAGGCTCATTACTTAAATCATAAACATGGAACCCACCTTATTTTTCCTTGCTTGAAAACCTTGCTCCAATTGCCTTCCCTTGCTCTTCATTCCTATTGCCTCTCACAATTTTCCTCACAATTAACAAAATCCCCAAATCAAATAGGCATCCAAAATTGAACAACCCATATGACACAACCACCAAATTGACCTTAGAATTCACAAACCCATACATTTTCTAAGCTTTTTGAACCATAAACTCTTCAAAACAACAAAGCATTTACTAACCCTTACCTTAAATCTTTACCCAATCAAGGGGTTTCTTGGCTCATCTTGAAGCTCTCACCATTTTCCATATTTTTCCTTCTTGAATCAACATGAGAATTGTTGGACCCCAATTTTTCAGTGGAATTTAAAAATAAGAAATGATATAAAATTAGTGCGTTATAAATGCATTGTGTAATGGAAGTATGTATGCTTTAAGAAAATTTATGAGAAAAGCATAATTGGATGTTGATGTATTTGATAAGTGTGGAGATTTGTATGGTTTATGAAAGTTTAAGTGAATGAATGATTGAAATGGGTGTGGAAAATCAAGAAATAAAGAAAGAAAGTGAGAGAATGTGAAAAATAAAGAAAGTTGACTTTTGAAGATATAAAGTTTGACTTGAGAGTTGACTTTTTGATTTTGAGATAATTTGAGAAAATGATTTTCAGGAAATTTGTAGTGTCTGTCAAAAGCTTTCTGTAGCCATAAAGTTTGATATTTTTCGATATCGGAAGTGAGAGTTATGATCAGTCAAAGTTAA
>JAOQMR010000211.1:16906837-16921876 GCA_027563865.1 Erythroxylum pelleterianum
AGAACCGAACCTGAAAATAGGTTAACCGATCCTATAGGTTCTTTAGGTTCAGGTTCAGGTTCAGGTTCGTGAAATCGTTGAACCTGACAATCAGGTTCAGGTTCAGGTTACTTATGAACGAGTTAGGTTACCTTACCATGAGCACCCCTACCAAAACCTAAACACCAATTAATTTCATTTCAAAAACTTTACACACACTCTCTGTGAGGTCGACTTAGACTCGCCACTGCTATAGTAGTAATAGGTCTAGTTTATTTTGACTAGCATTACGACACGCTGTCAATATATCATTATGCTTGAGAGAAACAATTTTGTTTCTAGCTTTCCTCAAAGCTATGGCTTTGTGAAAGACTGGCGTATTCCTTGTTTTCATTCTTCAACCAATCAACCCTGGCTCTTTGCTTCATTAGAGAGTAAGCATAGTGGAGTGCTTGTGTGTAACTTTTTAGGGCTTCCCTCTCTTAGAGCTATAGAATATGAGATCTAAGATTTATGTAAACTGAATATTGAAAGGATTCTAATTCATTTTTTGCTTTGTTGTCAAGATGATGTGTGTTGCCAACATTGGCTGTATATAACATTTTCATTTCATGCTTGATTATCAATATTTTCCTTGCATAGAGATACTACTTGGTGCCTCTGATATTGGATCTCAATGCTTTCCAAGTTCTTTATTCAAAACAGCTAGCTCCAAAATGAAATTGTTAATCTGAATAAAAATTTTTAGTTTGCTACTACAAGTGTTGTTAAACTAGGGGTGTCGTCAAATAGGATGTTGTTTGAGTATAAGTAAAAACGGCTGGGGAAGACATTCATCCACGGTAGATTAGCAACACTTTTATCTAGTTTTTTCTTAATTAGGTGATGACCATTTGTTTATTGTTCTATGTGTTAAAACATCCACTTGTCGGTAAATCAATGAGTTGAGATTCTTCTAGACAATTGCCAATTCTATACAAGGATTACATATTGATCTTGGTCCATCTGCTTCCTCTACTTTTGTGATGGAGTTGAAATCACCTAAAATCATCTAAGGTAAGTTGGTTGAAGCTGCTAAGTTCTTTATCTAATTCCACAGGAAGTTCCTCTGGTTTATATTATTATGTGCATATATAAAGGTTATGTAAATATGCTAATTAAGTTGCTCCATATTGACCCGCAAATGCACTATTTGATTTGTAATTTCAGAAGAGTTAATAGAAAAGATGTTAGAATCATATAGTATAATGATTATTCCATTTGGATGGTAGGTTTGATTGGAAATGATCTACTAGTTGGTAAGAAGATAGGTAAATAGTTTGTAGCACTCCTTCCTTATTCTAGTTTCCAAAATTCCAACAATTGCTACTTTATATTGCAAAATAGAATCCTTGATCATCATCTTCTTATTTGGTGCATTAGCCCCTCTTACATTACATATAAGGACATTCAAGTCTCCCTTAAAGAGGGCTTCTTTTCTTCGCTTGATCTTCTTATAACCACTATCTCACAATCTTGGTCCTTATGAATCTGTTGTTGAGTATACTTTATAGGTGTTTCTTAGATTTTTTTCCCACATTATCTACATCTGTCTGTGTAAGCCTGTGTGGATCTTCTATTTGTTCTTTCCCCTATTGCACGTCTTGCATTTGGTTGATCACCTCACTTATCGTTTTGTTTGTTTTGTCTGTCGTGTCTACTGCAACTAGAACTTTTGTTATGTTTGCTTTGCATATTGTGTCTACTGCAAGTGGAATTTCTATTACTACTAGAATTTTGTGTTTTTCCTCGTATATATTGCTCATTTCTAGTAACTCTTGGTGTTCTCTTATTTTAAACACCCTCCTTGTTAGTCTCCACGTTTGGTTTTTTAACTAATTGTGGTCTCCAATCACATGTAATCCCCAATTAGTCTCCACTGATTCTAAATCCCCAATCAACCAAGTATGGTTTTAGGTAAGTCAAATAAGGAAGTAACCAAAATACAAATCCTAACATAGTCAATACGCTTGATTTCTTCTATGGATTGATTCGGTGCTATTGGTTTTTCTATATAGCTTGTAAGATGGCTGAGGCCCTTTGTAGTCTAATATTCAAGTGGAACTTTATATAGGCATATCCATATGGGAATATTTTCATGTTTAAAGTCTTCCAATTTGAGTCATGGCCTCCATGTTTATAGCAATATGGGTTTATTTTGCACAATCCAGGGTCCAGATTGTAGCACTATCTTGGTTTCATCTGAGATGGAAAATCTAAATAGAAACACATCTTTATTGTTCACTTACACATCCAATAATCCATGTTCTTTCCAGTTATTAAAGGAATAGTACTTCATAACTAGATAAGCAATCCTTTTTTAAATGAAAAATCCAAGGAGTGCGGTTCTCTATTTTTCTACACTAGCTATCAACAATTCCATTAGTGGAGAGACTATTCTCTACTCACAAGTTTGATTAGGAGGGCAATATTTTTGTTTTTGTTTTGGTTTACCTTCATATACAACTTGTGTCTATATCCTTTGATTGGGGGAGTATTAAGGCTTGAAATAAGCAGGTTAGTTGCGGTTGAAGCAGAATTCCTAGCTGAGTTATTGGAACAATTTAAGATTAAAGACAAGAAGTAAAAGTCCATAGGTACAAGCTATAAAATGTTGGTTAAAAGTTCAATTAACAGGGTTAAAGAGCTAGGGGAGGTTATGGAAAGAAAAGGTGAGTCGAATACAGCTGGTGATGAAGTAGGTGTGGTCTATGAGGGTGGTAAGATGAGTGAACGGTGAGGATCAAGTGAGTATTAGGATGAGTGAGATGTGAGGATTCTGGTGAGTGAGTGTTGATAGAATTGAGAATAATGAGTATGGGAGGATGGCATCAAGTTTGTAATCTATTGGAGTTGTTTTGACCAGAGGGAGATCCAAACAAAGCTATACGAAAAGGATGGTGATTATGTACAACTTTAAAGTTCTGATCATTCTGGTATAATTCTTATTACAACTCCACTTATTAGTTCAAATTATAAAACATGGTGTATAATTATTAGGATATCATTAGAAGCAAAGTGTACTCTAGGTTTTAATGTTAATTATAAGATAAATCTCAAATTTTACTTAATTTTGCAGCACTGGCCCAAAATTTAAAAAATTAATGCCAAAATACTCAAATTTTAAATTTGTTATGAAAATAGTCTGACGTTAAGTTTCCTATTAATGTTGTTGATGCGGCCACCCAGGTCAGATTATTGTACTTGTGTGATTGCCACATTTTCCTTTTTCCAATTAATTATGTTATATTTAATAAAGTTGAAAAAATAAAAACCTAATATTGGTGTAATGAAACCCTGTAAGTTTACATTTACACTTCCTTTCTAGCTTTGATTACCCTGGTCTCATTGTGATAGAGAGATCATGAAGGTGTGGTGAAGATTTTGACAAAGAAGAAGGCTAAATTTGAATTGACAGTGGTTGATTTAGGGTTAAGGTTGAGGGTGGTTAATTTAGGTTTAAGATAAATGAAGAAATTTGGGCATTATATGTTTTTTATAAGGTGTTTTCAAGATTTGTGCAAGTGGTTAATCAACTGAGAAGCACTTTGGCAGCAATAATATAAGATTAAGCTTACCTTGTATTTTATGCTAGCCACGACCATAGAGCTTTAGAGCTTTAAGGAATTTTTGATACTCTCCTTCTATCCCTTTTTCCCTTTGCTTTGTAATGGTATAAGGTTTTCTTTCCTATCAAAATAGAGAAAAGAGGTAAGAATCAGAACAGATCAATAATGGCAAATAAGAAAGTTGTGAAGATTTAAAAATTTCAATACCTTAGTTATATAGTCATCAAATATGTTAAATTCCTTTATCTGGACAAAAGAGTCGGATTGTTCATTATCATCATGAGAGGAATTCTCTACTTTAGTAGGGGTGTTTGGCTTTGTCTCTCTAGATTGCCCCTATACTTAAATCATTAAAAAAGCCTATATTGCCATAACCATTGGAGAATTGTCTATAAATTAAGATTTAACTCTAACCAAACAACATTAATTCATTATTCTTTTTAAAAACATAAATTGTACTAACACAAAGATTCATTTTCAAATATAAAAACACACAAGTGTATGCGTATAACACACAAATCCCCATAAAATTAAATGATAACCATAACTACATCTACTCTCTAGTAAGGTTATATGATTAAAAAAATAGAAGAATTAATTAAATATAGACTTTAGTAGATTAAAAGTAGATTACTGAAATCTATCTCCTCCTTACCCATTTTCTTTTTTTCCTTTTTTACTTATGATAGTTCATCATATAATAACTTTAAACCTATAATAATAAACATCTACCAAGTCTAATATAAAGTGAAGATGTTATAAAAATCTAGTTTTAGAATAGAAACTATGAATATATAACAAATCATAACTTTATAAGAACATTTTCCAAACAAGAACGAGTACAAAATAAATAAAACAATAACACAATAATGAAACATTTCTCTTTTTGGTAAAAAATAAATTATCATTACTAACAACATCCAGTGCCTAAGTTTCTTCTTTTCTCTCAACCCAAAATTAACTACTCTCGACCTCAAAACCCCAAATCAACCACCATTAATCCAAATCTAACCTTCTTATTTAAAAAATATTCACCACACCTCAAAAAATTCTCTATCATAATAAAGGAGCAGGGCAATTGGAGCTAAGAGAGGAAGAGTAAATGTAAACCTACTGGGTTCTCTACATCAATATTAGGTTTTTATTTTTAAATTTATTGAATATAACATAATTAGTTGAAACAAAGGGAACATGTGGCAAGATAATAATTTGACATGGCTAGCTATGTCAGCAATGTTAACAAAAAATTTTTACATTGGGCTATTTTCATAACAAATTAGAAGTGTGGATAATTTAGCACTATTTTTTAAAGTTAGGGCTGGTATTATAAAATTGAGTAAAGTTTGAGATTTTTCAATGATTAACCATGGTTTTATTGATGTTATAATGATGGTTCCAAAAGAAAATTCAAATGATTTTTAGTAATGTCAGAGGATTGACTTTGTAGTTACATCTTGGATCGAAATTTTATATCCAAGGATTTAATTAAGACTTTTATGTATATCTCAAATTCTAGAGAAATTTGAAATGAATTACATGATAGATTTATAGAATCATCTATCAATTATAGAGGTGTATATTACCTATATCATACGGTAATGACAATGTATCAATTTATTGCACTAAGCCAAATAAACTTTAGGCTGAATTTATTACTTTATATCAAATACCTCGTTGTAATTATGATTCTAAGAAGCAAGTTGAGGAAATGGCAAACAAGAGCCATTACATTTAATGAGTATAGCATATTCAATGGTACTAAGGACTTAAATATAAAGAGAGGTCAGTCAGAGTTTTACTGAATTTAATAATGGAGCAACATTGGTCTCAAAGAAGGTAGCAAATATGATTTTAAGGAAAGTAAAATTAAAAGGTATAGAGGTCATTATGATCACTATGATGGGCATACGAAAGAAAAACTGCTTAAATTGATAAAATATACTAAATGGTGGTAGCAAAAGAAGACAGACATAAGGGCAACAAAAACTAGTAGTAAGGATGATTTTAACTAAAGAAGAAATGGAAAACGCCTTTTGATACAACATTAGAACAATAAAGAGAGTGGCATTCATTTTGCTGGTAAATTGAATCCTTCGGGTATTTGTTATGCTAACAATGTAAGGATAGGTTCATAGGTCATAGACATAGGCGCCACCATCACATGTGCGTTGACTTTTTACAAATTAAATTTTTTCCCTAAGCGCTTGTTAGTTTCCTTCCTAGTTATACCTCTAATAAAGTCGTGCAAATTGGAAACATAAAACTTACATAAACAAATTCTACTATTTATTCCATCTTTCAAAATCAACCTACTTTTAGTTAATAAGTTGATAAAATATCAAAACTAACATTAGTATTTTGTCCTAACCTTTTTTTTAAATTTTAGGACTTTGAGAATAAAAGGGTCTTGGCTATAAAGAAGAGGAGGGGATATATAGGTTAAATGTGACAAGTTTTTCTCAATATTGTATACATGATATTCTTAACAATTTCCATATAAACAATACTATTCATTCTGGTATGTGCCTACCTACACACAAAGTTAATGAAACAAAATGGAATAAAATGAATGGTTTATAGTATAAGATAGATCAATTTGCTATCATTTTAAATGCAAATTCTAGTTTATGGTATTCTATGTTAAGACATGCATCTTATGATATATTACATCCTATACATTTTCTTGAAGGAAGCTTGAAAGAAAATGATCTTTGTCATATTTTTCCTTTGGCTACGCAAACTAGACATATTTTTCAAGATATTTATACAAGTTCTCATAAATTTTTTAACTTAATTCATATAGATGTTTAAGGTTCTTATATTGTTAATTCTATTATTAGAGTTAAATATTTTTTAAATAATAGTTGATAAAAAAGTCAGATTGTGTGGATATATATAATCAAAAGAGCCAAGTGTTTGCTATATTGAAAGGGTTTGTTGCCTTAGTAGTAACTTAGTATCAAATAAGAGATAAAGTAATTAATGAGACAATGGTGTTGAGTTTAATGCAAATTATAGCGATTTTTAGAGGTAAAGGAATTCTTCATTAAAGAAATTGTGTATATACACCACAACAAAATAGTAAAGTAAAACGAAAACATATGGATTTGCTCATTGTTGCTAGAGCTTTAATGTTTGAATCAAAAAGTGTTTCTTATTGCTACTTACAATTTGAATAAGGTTCCTTAAAAAATGTTATCTTGGAAAGCCCATTTTGAGATATTAATAGGACAATTACTTATATATGATCATTTGAAGGGTGTTTGGATGTCATTTCTATACTAATGATGTTTTACCTTACAAAAATAAATTTGAGGCTCGGCCTATAAAATGCAATTTTATAGGCCACCCAGGGTGTCAAAAGGGATATAGGTTTTATGATTTACAAATTAACAAAATTTTAGTTACCAAAGAATTTGTATTTCATGAAAATGTGTTTTCTTTTGTCCATATTGCATAGTATAATTCTAATTTATCTTTTCCTGTGGTTCCAAATATAGAAAATCCAATTGTTTCTTCCGCTTCTATACTAACATACCATATTAGTCAATTCCAGGAGAACCTAAACATTACACCATAAAACAATCTCAATAAGATAGATGTCATATCTAACTTGTCCCACATTGATGTGTTTCCTTCAATAAGAAAAAGCCATAGAATCACTAATTAAGAAATATAGTCGGCTATAGGATTTCGTGTGCAATGTTACTTCTCTTCCCAACAACAGTTAATCACTTTTCCAATATTAAGAGGATCCAGATGTTAACAATTTTTCATGCTCTTTATTTTCTTTTAATTTTGTGTTTATTCATAATCTATGCATCTTTTATTGTTAATGAAAACGAACCTTAGAACAACTTGTAAGGTTACAGATGATAACTGCTAGAAATATCTGCCGCAAGTTAAAGTTTTTGCACACGAAGGTGAAAAAGATAACTTAAAATCGTTCCGAAGACGGAAACTGAGCCCCAGATTATGAAAGTTGAGTAAAAGCAGTGGCAACCCACGCACATCCCTCCATCACCTTCCCTTTGATAATTGAGAGCAGCGATGCCCCCGAAAAGTAACGAACATAGGGGAGTCTTGGTTCCAAATATGATTCGTTTTAAAGCTAAGTTAGTACACCCATAATGGTCGAACATCGTTGAGGCATTAATGGCTCCTGAACACGTTCCCAGAATTCCTGTGCTAATGTACAAACATTTGTTGTTGTCACTGAAGAGCATGAAGAAAGCTGCTGGCATGGGAAGCATTAGGAGCACATTCAATATTGTGTCCGATATTAGTGAGTTGTCCCTGGAACAAGTTCGTTGTGTAAAAGATAACAATCTTTCAATATACTATGCAATGAATTGAAGGTTATCCAAAAACTGCCCTTCTAATTAGCTGTTACCTGGAAAAATAAACAAAGGAAGCTTGGATCGTCCATGCAATTTGTTCTTATTTTCATTTCACACCTATGATCACGAAGTTGATGAAGAGGATTTTTATATATTACACTGTCAAAAGACTACTCCGGGAGAAAATCCTGATGGGGCATATTAGGTTCGTCTATTATATACGTGATATTAAATGCATGGAATCACAAATGATGCCAAAATAACAGAGGAATGTTTGCAAACCTTGTATACCAATGGAACATTACTGAGAAGATCCTGCCAAAGAAGCCAAACGTAGAGGATATTGCTAATAGAAATGATGTTTCACTGTTCATGCGAGATACAGATATATGCTCCAGGTTGTTAAAATAAACCATTCCCAGCGTAGCTCCACATGCATCGACCAAATAACAAAACAAAAATTCCACACTAAATGTATTTTCTTCCACAGCCTTTTTATCTTCCATTATAAACACCTCTACGGCATCTTCCTTAACCTCTGCTTCTGTTTTGTCTTCTTTATCAATTGTAATTTGCAGTTCTTTGGTTACGCATTTGGATGCTGAGTCACACAAGTCAACGTGCATCTCTACCATTCCCCGCGAGGATTGGCATCTCTCTATTGCGAATTCGTATGCTGAGATCAGCACTGCCAAAGCAAATGGTAACATTAAAACCAGTGCAAATATCACTGCAAGTACTTGCTGCCACATAGGAGATAGATTTGTTACTACACTTCCGATTACTCCATATACTCCAGCAACAATAGATAACAATAACAAAACTGGAACCATCTCAACGTGATCCCCCGATTCCATAATTTTTAGGCTGCTATCTACTAGTACTAAAGGAAACCCGATAATTGCAGGAGCAAGGCAAGTCAAGAGGAGGTAAGTACTTGAATTGTCAGAATTTAATTTCCTCCCCACAATACCTTCAACTAAAGAAGCATATATCTTGCCGCTCAACCCAGAATAGGTCGATGTTATTGTAGTTATAGTCCTGTGACAGGTCTTAAAGTTTCTAACAGCTAATATCCGACAGTAAGTATTGATCCAGCAGCAGCTGTTCCCTGCAAGAACATTTAGTAACAAAGCCTGCCAATAGCACAAGGCTGGGGGGGTTTTATAGGCTATGTAAAGATACTGCACTCCATATCCCACCAATCCAAAAATTATGCCTACAAACAGGACCATCCATGAAGGAAAGTAGTCTGCTGCAGCATCGGGTAAGAACCCGAAAAGCTTTCCAGTTTCTAAAGCAGCGATTAGAATGTTGATCTGTAGATAGGAGACATGATAATGCTGTTCCATCAGGGTGGAGCAAGCGGGCAAAATGGAAGGGCTGCCACCTAAAGCTTGCAACAAAATGATACACCCTAAGGCTATCAAGGAGGTTTTATGTCCAAATTTTGATTGATTGCTCATGTTTGTTTGGACACTGGCTAGATATGGAAATGTCCATTAATAATGTCTGCTTTATATTGGCTCCAAACTGTGAAAAAGTAGAGTACTGCACGGAAAATGGACGTTGAAGTACCATAGAATTTGTTGCATGTAGCTATCAATTAAAAAATAGATTTCCGAAAAAAAAAATCGGAATGGGAAAATTGAATATGGATAGCTTGCTTGCATTTTCGATGTTAGGCAAATTATATGGTTGCTTGAGAGGAAAAAATAGTTCAATGACTGACCAATGTAAACATCAACCAATGCCGGTCTTCGACACTAATCGTTTCCAATTCTTGTCAAAACTCATTTGATTGAAGTTCAATGTATCAATAATATGATGTTATGGAAGCCAAATTCCAAAAAGACATTATGCTTATCCTAATGACATCGTTCATTCACTAAGAACTTATTATTCCTGGAAATATTATAATTGCTCCGACCATCGCTAGGCAGCTTATGTTAGTACATCAGGTTACTTTTATTCTATGGCATTAAGTTGTTGGCCAGATGATACGAGAAAGATCCTCTATCTAATATTACTCTGTCTTATTCTGTCTTATGGAATCTCAGCCATTTATTTTGCGAGATCCACACGGGACCTATGCAGAACCTATATAAATAAATAACTGAGATTTATTGGACACAATAAGACACTATAATATTAGACAGAGAATCTGGACTCAGATATACCCTGGTGACTTTCTGAGTGTTCCCTTGTCTAGCCCAACCACAATTCTTCCTACGACATCAATAGATACAATATCCATAATTTTGTTGGTTTCAACTACAGGTTAACTAGAAAGGGAAATACCGTGTTCCAGTTTTTCTTTTTTTTTTCCTTTTTATTATCTCCAAATTTTTTCATGCGTCAGAGGTTCCCTGACAACTGGAAATCATGATAATGTTAGTCTATCATTTTCATATATATGTAATCATTCTCATTCATTTGGGGAAGATAACAAACTCAAATAACTACATCAAGAAAATTTATTTAACAAACATTTAATGAAATATATGAGTCACGTTAAAACTCATTTACGAGGTAGAACTAAAGAAACAAATTAACAAGAGATGTAACATTTAAATCGCAATTTTAACAAGTTCAGTAGAAAAGGAAAAAGAAAGAAAGATTGCTGATATCACAACTCCTGAATGGATGGGAAATTGATTATAGGATTATTAATAGTTAATCATGTTTCTATCTTATGATCAAAACTTATAGTGATTAATCTTTAGAATACCAGGTCCAAATTAATAGATTTTTATGTTTCTTAATTCGTGTTTCTAAACGTTTAAGAGATGCATGATCAATTATGTTCTTTAATGACTCTGTAACGTATTCGGAGAACCAGCTGGAATTGAAAGAGGCATTCAACTAGTTCCCCGAGCGACTTAAATCGGTAGATAATTGTTTTCTCTAGTTAATTTCTATCAGATCGTCCTAATGGTTATGAAAGAATCCAGCATTAGTAGCTAGTCTCTGGAACACAAAATGTTGTCAAGTCAAACATTGTCATCAGGAGTTAGTTAACAAATCCTGTCACTTCCAGATTACAATCTTGGAGGATGACTTGTTCTGATGTTGTATCACTGCCTTTTGTGCAGGACAACATAGGAAATATGATTTATGGCTTAAAGATCGGGGAGAAGTCATTTTCCAAACGTTAAAACGCTCTTTCCACCAAAAAACCATTTTGTGAAGCATAAAAGAAGTTGAAAGCCAAAGTAATACATGGATGCAGAACGCAACCGTCACTGCCTTTCGTGCACTATCCAAAAATCAACAAACGGACGCAAATAGTTGAAGACAGCCTATTGAAACGTCTCGTAGATATGGCCTTGTCAGGTTTTCCCTCCCTGCCATTGTGTGGTTTTTGGTTTCTTTACATGTGAATTAAGAAGGGACAAAGACGTTGTCAGTGTCGTGTGATATGCTCCATATATTTTTCCCTAAATTTTTTTCTTGTGATCCTTTCGCAATTGATATTCCAAATCAACAATTCATCCTCCTGTTACCTTAACTAAATTCTCACTTTGGCTTAGATTTAAGGCTTACCTAGAGTTCTCCAACTGAAACTTTAAAAGTTTTAACTTACACTTAATTAAGAACACAGTTTTTGTTTACTCATAAATTATCCATGAATTCATAAACAAATATCTAAATAGAAATTGGGATGGGATTCATTTTTGTTAAGAAAAACATGATTTTAGGAGAAATATATCTGCTTGCATAAAAATTGAAGAACCAAAAAGAAAAATAATTATTATATATCCAAAGATTGCAACCTTAGTACCAGGAAGATGTGGAGAATTAATGGCAGACTCGCATCTGCTTCGTTCGGATATGCAGCTGGCAGCTTCTAAGCATATACAGCACGCTTATATAACTTTTTCAGGCCAGTTTGTGAGCCTAATATTACATTTTGAAATTCTGAAAGTCGCTACTTACAGAAAGCGACCCCGTTGATTTGTTTTGATTCGTTAATGACAATGACTTTTCTCTCATGTTCTATACCAACAAAAATCGTACGTTATACCATTCGACTACCCCGCAGACAGTTAGACTTGACAGCTTTTTAGTCCTCTTTTTGTATTTTATCATTTGGGTTTTCAAGAAACAAGTTAGATCTTTTGTACAAGTATATACAACTAAGTGGTGATCTTATAATCAGACCAAGTATCTAGACTAATGCTTGAAACAGTTTAATTAATTGAAGTTCTATAGAATTCACTATCTTTTACGTCATGGTTGACATATGTAAGAGAAGTACTTGTGTTTCTTTTTGTAACAATTGTATTATATAGTTATTAGTGGATTCTTGGTTGCCAACCAGATCCACTCTTTCCCTCTGTGTGCACACAGGAAAGGCATTTATCATTCTACTTTATACATTGATAAGTTTTGTTTCCATTATCTCGTGTGCATGTGAATGTACTTCCCCTGAAGTTCAGCTCACGTGAGGTATTCGCTAGCATAAGTCACAGGAGGAACTCTCCCTCTGCAAAAAGGGTTAGATACACAGAACAAAACTCAGATTAGGAGAGATTAATTAATTAACTAATTACGAGGAAAAGAAAGTTAAATTATTTCAAGGAATGTAGAGATGATGCGCTGGTACCTACCTCATGACAATAAATTTCCTTGCTAAGTTGCCATTATCATGTTTTGGAAATTTTCTATCTAATTATCGTTTTCAAGTAAAATATTTGCAAAGTCACGAGCAACTGTTCTTCATAAGTTACATTCTCCCTTGCATTATTGGGCACAAAAGTGCAGTTTGCTCTCTTGTTTTTCTTTGTCACATGATAGGAAGATACACATCCTGTAACAAGTCGACATTAAAACTCGTACAAGTCAGCAGTGCACTGCCAGAAGGTTCAGAGTTCAGTTCAAATTGCCATTTCCGTGATTACAGGTCAACATATGTGTATGGGAGTATATATATATATACATATAACAATATTTTAAAAATTGAATCCAAATTTAAGAGGTTTAAAATTTAAAAAATATTAGATTGTTATAAAATCGGTTAAAGGTTGAATAAAATAAAAAAATTTAAAATATAATTAAAGAAGATTGTCCTTATTTAGCTACTAAAGAATTTGAAGTTTAATTGAAAACAAAGCTGTTAAACAAAAATTAATTATTTTATTTTGATTTGTAAAAAATGATTAAGTTACTAAATTGACTGATTAATTAATAAACTTATCGATTTTTAACAATAAATGTTATTAAAGTAAATAAAACTTGAAAATTAAAAACCAAAATCGAAAAATCAGTCGGTTCAAAATTTTTACGATTAAATCGATCGAACCCATTGAATTTGTTAATCTTTGGTATCTGATGTGATTATTCCCAATTTATTAAGTTTGAACAATTTAGGTTATATGTCCTAAAGTAAATTTTCATGGACTTAAATCTAGGTTGTTTTTATTGGGTTGAACCGTAGCCGCATAATTTACGCTTTGTAATATGTACATCACTATATTGATTAAGAATTAATTGATTAGTATTTAGTATTACGAGTAAATATTCCAACTCAAAATCTTGTGAATCTCTGACATTTCTTTCGGAAATTATTTATTTGATTCATCACATGGTCTAAATATGCTTAATTATCATGCAGCTTTGAGTTCTCGTCTACACTTGTAGGAAAAAGAATATTTATCAAAGACAATATCCCATCCAATGAAATATACATTAACATTTTTTTCTAGGCGGGAGTTATAATTCAATAACATCGTTTGTTCTTGACATTTTTTTTATCCAGAAAACATTGAAATTTCACGGAGATCGGCATCAATATGCCACCATATATAGAATGCCATGAAGTCTGCCATAAATTACACAAGGACATGAACTGCCAATTCCTTTTTCTTCTCAAAATAGTATGAATTTATGGTACCTTTCATGGTATACCATTCGTCTTTATATCTGAACTTAGTAGCTGCTGCTTCTTAGTTGAGCTTTGTCGAAATCTGAGTCGTGCCAAACCGACATCTTGTAAGTGGCTTATATTTCTCGTAGTTAGAAATACTATCTTAATTGGTTTCTTTGGCTCGTGGAGTTGGAAAAAGAATACCTAGGAAACTAGATTAAGAATGCATTTGCATCAATTTGTTGTTGTTTTAGAAAACATTAGGGAAACGAGAGAGAACAAGAACGGTACTTCTGTTAAACAACTTGAGGAATAAAAAGTTTTCAAAAGATTCCAAGTTCTAGGTTAAAGAAGGTTTTTTTTTTTTAAAGAGCAAAATTTTCTCATTTAACTCAATGATAATTGTGAAGATTCTATAAATTAAAGGTCCCTGTGTAATTGTATATGGTGAATTTCGTGGATCATGGAATTGATGATAATTATGTCTACAGGCTCACTCTGGAAATCTACGAAGTCTAGGAAGAGCAGCATTGTATGGGGAAGGCAAGAGACAAAGGTTTGCACAGAGCGTGCGTATGGAGAGTATTGTTTTGTTGTAATGATTAATGGGCACACATGTGACTAGGTGGGTACTTGATTTGTCCCTGCACAAACTAGACAATCTTGGAAGCCAGAGCCATGGAGCTAGCTATCCAAAATTTGCATATCAACTGTTATTGATAAAACATGTTGATACATTTGTAGCATCTCGTGACATGTTTATGGGCAGATGTGTGAGAATTTAATATATATCAGAAATAATTTATTTATTTATTTATTCGAGGTCGTCCTTTACTTAACTATTTTATAATCTCAACACGCCATAACTACGAGTCTATAGCTCTCTGTACAACCTTGTACTCTTACATACATCAAAAGAAGAAGGCATTATTTAGCAAATTAGGATGATAGCTAATGTGGAGGGAAGGTCAAGGATGAAGAAGGGTAGAACAGCACGTGTGGAGAGTATAATAAAGACAATGGAGTGAGAAGAGAAGTGAGAAGACATGAGGAGGAGCCCCCGTGAGGAGTGTTTGGAGTCATCCCAAATTCACAACCAAACTTAATCTTTGTTGCGTCTCTCATTCGCTTCTTTTGATGAATTTTGCATATGGATTAACACAAATATTACAGGGGCGGGTATGGGGTTGGATAAGGATCTGGACTCAAAAAAAGGATTGTTGGCAACGGGGCGGGTATGGGG
>JAOQMR010000211.1:16928471-16945053 GCA_027563865.1 Erythroxylum pelleterianum
ACACTCTCTCTTTTGCTGTTATTCCTGCCTACCTTACTGATTCCAAGTCTTTAAATCTGCATGAAACATGGTGGGCTAGTGACGATTTGGGATTTTAAACGAAGTAGGTGATGATTGTACCATGGAACTCGGGCTATGAGAATTGAGAACTAACAGAGTTTCATTTTGTGGTTTAAAGATGAAGATGACGATGTGGCACAATAAAGAGCAAAAACTGATTTGGAGTTGAAGAAAACCTGTTGCGAAATATCATGGAAACATATTTTTCTCGTTTTTGTAAACTGGTTGTGGTTTTTTTATTTTTTAAAACACCGCAACACAGTAATATCTACCAAACATGTTTTAACAGAAGGTTTTGTTTTAATAAAAACCACAACCGAAAACGGCAAAAAAAAGTGAAAACAAACGGGGCCTAAAGTCTACATTAACTTGCATATTTTTAGTCCTATAAAATGAGTCCTACTTAATTAAATTTGTGTGATTTAGATGAACAAACTCATGATTATATGAATTTAGAGGCAGGGTTAGGAATAACATATAAAGTTAGTTGATTTGTTGAGTAAACTCAAGATCAATTAAATTTTTGAATAAGATCTTAACCTATTAGAGATATTAGAGTAATCTTTTCGAATAATAATGAGGGTTATTATTTCAAATAAAACTGTAGAGTAGCCAAATAAATGATTAAGTCCGAATCATATTTTCTGGTCATTGCATATAACCAATTACTTGCTTTTTCTACATTTATATTTTATTCTGAGTAGAATTTACCTTTTTTTAGTATAGTTGATACTAAATTTTTTGGACAAAAGGTTAAGTTTGAGAAGAATTATTAAAGTCAAGTAGAAAAATTGTATATACATTATGCAATTTTTCTATTATTCCCTGTTGAGGATTTCGTGACAAAGTTTTAGATATATGTCAATATCATATTGATGAAAAAAATATAATGAAAATTTGAGTTGACCAATGTCTTATAAACTTCAATGACAATATGTAAGATGTATATCAACACCATGATCGCATAATGTAGTAGGAGGTATAGAGTAAAGTTAGAAGGTATAGTACCTTAATGGAATTATTTCACTCATTTTATCCTACAAAAAACATGAACATGGATTAGAATTGAAGGCATTGATAATAGTTGTTATTAGAAGAAAAATAATTACATGAATTTTCTTGCTTATACATGACATGACAGATATGTATTTCTAGTTCATGCTTATGAGTATTTGATATTGAAGTTAGATTCAACATTATTATAATGTTCAAGACATAACAAGAAATAGATTACTAGAAAAAGTAGTTGATCAAATTTTATACAAATAGTTTGTATTTCTTATATCAAAAGAGACTCTTTTGCTTAATATAAGTGGTGAGAATATAAATTTTGATAATTTAGATTATCCTTTCATGCCTTGTTGGTTAAATCAACATTATAAAAATCATAAAGTTACGTACATGAATATATGTATCATTTTGATTTTGAATCATGTAAAACTTATTAAGTTGAAGAATAACCAAATCATTCTTTAGTGAAATGATATGATGGTATTGAATTATTAAATCTTATGCAAGTGATGTGTTAGATGTAATAACAATTCATAAAAGGATGATTCTTATATTTTATTAAATTTACTAATAACTTTAAGTGTTATAGTCATATGTATTAAATGAAGTAATGATTTAAAATTTTGAAATGTTTAAAATGTTTAAATCTAAGTAGAAATTAAGCATTGAGAATACTGAAGCATTTCCATGAAATTGATATTGTGAGATTTAAAATTTTCAATTTTCTATAAGGAATGTGATTCTCTAGTTAATATATCCACAACTAAATTTTATAATAGTATAGATTTATGTAAGGATGAATATACAATATGAGATTTATTTCTTTTGTAACTATACCAAGGACAATGATTTACCTTTTACAGTTCCATTTAAATTAATTAACAATATTTCATATTAGATACGAAATCATAAGACTTTGAAATAGTCAAAGTTAATGATTTTTAGATGTGATACCTAATTGAAGCATGTATTATCTAATAAGTTTAAAAGTAAATTGAGTAACAAAAGGTTATGAAATATCCAAAAGGATGGATATAATCTTACAGACCTATTGATCAAATTGTTTGTTTCAATTTATACTTATAGGAGAATGATTCTCAAGATAAATAGTGAGAGTAAGATGAAGTTTGAAGAAGCTCAAATCTCATAACATTACATCCAATTGGAACTAGTGTCTTTATTGATACATTAATGTATAAATGAAAGGTTATGAGACTTTGAAAAAATCACTTTCATAATGAATTCAAAAAGGTTTGTTTTGAAGATGATTGTGAATTTATAATGTCAATGTTAAGGTTAGTCGGATTATAGTTGTCCTCTTTAGTGGAATTATGTAGAGACATATTGTTCATAGAGATAATAATAATTCATATTTTGAATTGTTGAAAATATAATTATCGAAGAATAATTCATATTATATATGAAAAAGTAACAATTTAATTCTGGAAATTAGATCTCTAGAGATAGAGGACAAAGTTATTAACCTATTTTGGTCATAGATATTGTACTAAAAGTGTTTAGTATTTGAGATATCTAATACTTGTGAAGTATTAAAGATGTCTATTATTCTATATATGAGTTCAAATTTGAGTTCAAATTTATGTGGATATTAACTTTAAAAGTAAGTCCTTGTTAAGGAATATTTTACTTATTACTAATTTTTATATTTTTTATTCAATGAAAATAATTATTTGGATCAAGAAGTTGTTTAATGAACTCAATATAGTTCCTTTCATTCTTTAAGATAGTAAGGTACTATAGAACATTATAGTCATTGTACATACAAAAGCTAACAAGGTCTTATCAAAGATCTAAGTATGTATTTAGCCATTTGCTCTTAATTATAATGATAATTAAGATGAAACTTGTAACATTTAAATAAGTGCTCACTATAGAGAATATTATAGAATTCTCTTAGTAAACCATTACCCCAACTATAACATGATCATCACACAGAGATATGATATAAGATATTTAAATAATTGGGTCAGTGTAAGAGAGAGATCGTTGGTTTGTGCCCTATAATCATTCGATTGGTTGTACTTTAGTGACCTATGTTCATTCTCATATACATATTCAGATATATGTGATAAAGTTAATAAGATTATATATATATATATATATATATATATATATATATATAACAAATGAAATTATAATTTGATCATATTTGATCATATTATGATATTTATATTGCATTTATGAATTATTCTTAAATTATTACTAGTCATTATTGTACTAAGACTGAAAATTAGTAATTCATAACAAGAATAACTTATGTTTTTTCCTTATGAAGGAATCAATTAGTCTCATAGATTAAAGTATAAAGATACTTAAACAAACGTGCTGATACTTATTGAAAAATAAGTTTACTGAATTGAACCTATATGAGAATTCCATTTAGAATATTGATTTTTTATATATAGAAATTATCATTATGATGACTACATAAGTAATCCTTTGAATTAAGATCTCTCAAGTATTTCGTTTGAGAATTGTTATGTTTTGATACTACTTATGATTTATTATAGTCAAGAGTAACTAAGCACAAACTATATAGAGATAGTTGAGTGATCAATATATGATTCATCACTCAAAATTAATTAGGAAGAATATTGTTCTCGATTAGTATTTATTTGAGAAATCCTTCGTAAAGTGGAATGATAGTTTGTAAAATAGTTTATAAATGACAGTAATATCTTCAAATACTAATAACGTATAACTAATATGATTATACTCAAATAAAGTAAATATTATTTTTATGTTTTATGTCTAGTTGGAACATTGTATAACAAAAGAATTTAGTTATAAAATGATCAATGATGCATTGTTAGATGTCAATTTTGACATATGGATTTAATTATTTAATTAGATAACTAAAGATAAATTAAAGAGAGTTAGTTTATTTAATTCTAAATATGATTTAAGATTATAATTTATATTCAGTGCTAACATATTTGGAAACCTATTGGGTCATATACAAAGCAAAAGTTGAAGAGAGAAAATGTGTTTTAATTAAGCTGAACTTGATTATAAAGTTTGAGAAATTTTATGATTAGATATGAGATATTTAATAAATAAGAATAAACATTAGATGACCGATCTTATTTGGATATAATTGGTATTTAATTACAATTAATTGTAATTCTAATTCAAATTAGAATTTGATTACAATTAAATTACTTAAATATAAAAAATTATAATAAATAAACTTAAGTTTTAAGGGATTTAGTCCTTCTTGTCTCCACCCTTTTTATAACAGTTGTAATATTTTCCCAACTCATTCTATAGAAATTGTTAGAGGTTAAACACTAATACAGTAATGGTAGTTGAGATGAGTTGACTTCATAAATGGTTCAAAAGGAATGACAAGAAAATGATTAAACTTTGGAAGGTACGTGAAACACCCTAATATATACCCTGAAAGTATTATAGCATGTCTAGGGTGTATTAAGAAGTGAACACAATGAATTGAGTGCTTCTAAGTATAGTAAGAGACATAATGATACTTAATGTAAAAGACAAAGGTAAATGGATAATTTGTCCCTTCGACATAGACATACATACTTAAATATGTGAAAATTTTGATATGTTTGCTTGAATTTATGAATGTGATGTGAGGGGAATTGATAAAAGAAGTATTCCATAAGTAAATGAGATATTTTTGGTTAAATTGGATGTATTTTTGTGTTGTTTTTGCATGATAAGACTGAAGTTAGTTGATTTGGGATGAGTACCTCGGTAAATGGATAGGTTCCACTGAACATATTTCTATAATTTGGACATATCTTGGTCTGTATACCTCCAAATTCGATAATTCTAATTGTAAATTAATCTAGAGACATAGATATAAAACTTTCATGAAGGAATCAAAGTTTTATTGTGCCTTTAAAGTTTTTGAATTCTAGCTTGAAGTTGAGTTATGGTTGCTGTCCCTGTCTTCGAACAACTGGTGGTTTTTTGGGTATAACTCCCTAAATAATTAACCAAATTGCATGAAATTTGTTACATTAGAAAATTAAGACACATGGAAATGAAATTAATTTATAAAACTGAAGGCCAATGTGGGAAGTAAAGGAAGAAGAAGGTCCAATATGCAATTTTTCTAAAGTTAAAACATGGACCAATTGGATTAAGGCATGTATGACTAATACTAATAAAGCATGTCTATCCAATAGGAATAAAGCATATGTGTGGGTCTTGAAAGTTCTAGAATGGGGATATGGAGAGGGGAGATGCATGACATTTTGGGGGTTCTAAGTTCAGATTTTTGTCCTCTCCATTTTACCTTCTTCATCCCATCATTTTTCATGTAAGAAACCAAACCAATCTTAAGCGGAAATCAAAGTAAAAGTTAGGGATTTTCTCTTCACCTTTATCTCTTCTTATTTTGTTTATGAAGGAATGAAATTATAAAGCTGGAAGTGGGATTGGGAGGTATATTTTTGGTGTTTTTAGTTGGTGAGTCAAGCAAAGCTAAAGAGGAAAGGAAGGAAAGGCAATAGAAGACCTACTTTGTCAATTTTTAGGTTTGGGACTTCACTTAGTTGATTTCTGTATTTGTATATGTTTGAATGGATATAAAGATTCATTTGGACGTGGAATGGTATCTGGGATGATACTTTGGTACTATTTTGATGTTATCTTGTATAGAATTGGTTCAATATGATAAGATATTATGTATGGAATTCTAGGGTTATTTGAGTCAGTCACATTGTTTGAGTCATAACTTAGAATAAATACCTTCAAATTGTGTGATTTTAGTTGCATATGAAACCTAAGACAGAGCTAAATATATATAGAAGGGACTCTGACTTAATTCTAGCTCTATGACCTTTGAAATTGAGATCGAAAAAGGTAACCTGATGCTGCCCCTGTTTTGGAGCAGCTTATGATATTTTGCTTATATCTCATGATTTAGAAGTCCAAATGGTCTGATTGTTAGTATTATGGAAACTATAGACATAGAGGAAAAAATGTCTAGAGGACCTAGAAACCTAGTTCTGACTTTTTTTTATATGCATATTAAGTAACAAGTACTGGTATGAATGGAGAGAGTGTCCGTCAACCCTCGTGACATTGTTTTTGTTTCCGATTTATAATGCATCTTATCTGAACCTTTATGAATATGTATGAAAATTTTCAAACACATAGAAATAAATGAAATAGTACTTACCATATATCAATTGGATGATTAAACATTGGAATTTAAGATTAGGCATAATCCATTCCAAAGAAAACTTCCGTGTACATAAATGATTTTTTGTGTATGTATTGCTCATATGTGTATAGTATGATTATACAAGTGTGATTTTGACACCCTTCTAATGGTGATTAGTTACGACTTGCATGTATGAACACAGATATAGATTTTGTGACTTGAAATATATATCATATAACTTGTCAATATATGAATTGTGAAATTGGCAAATGGTTAAAGGAAATGTTACAGTGCCTACTCTATTGTCTTCGTTGTGGATAGATAGGCCTGCCTATATGGTTACAGTGTAGCTGCTACATTTTGATACCACTAGTGTTCACAGTTCAATACCTTCGGGTATCTATAGTTTGATACCTTCGGGTATCTACAGTTTGATATCTTCGGATATCCATAGCACCCGTTATCAAAACCCACAGAAAATGTGCAGGTTTAACACATAAAGGAAACTTAACAGTCATAAATAAGAAATACAACATAACAACATGAATAATTGGTATTGATAAGAATTTGTACTGATTGTAATGATGTGCAATTGTATTGATAATCTGTATCAATGAGCGTTGAATATCAATATTTTACTTATAAATGTGCATTTTCGGTATATGGATAATATGTTGCATTATATACGCTGCTTAAGTATGCCATCATTGTTTACATGAGCATTGAGTATTAATGTTTGGTTCATGAAGGTGAATTTATAGTACATGAGTTGTGATATTTCTGAATGTGTGTGTGCTTGGTAGATGATTACTGTGAGTAGTCATCCAAATTAAGTGTTTTTCCCACAAAACTTTCAAGCTTAGTACGGATGTTAATCCGTATAGGTCCAAGTTATAGGAGTGAGGTAAAGGGAACATTTGTATGGACTAAGGCCAACAGATAGAAGAAAAAAAGTACTTTTGAAATATGTTTTTAGTTACAGATGATTACACATATAATGAAGAAAGGAGATTGTAAGTTTTCTTTTAGATTACCATGTAAATGTAAAGTTGTATTACTATTGTCAAATGATAATGTTAAGTATTGAGGAGTTTTGCATTGTGCATATATATAGAATTGAATAGAATTGTATAGCTTGAATACGTGTACAAGAATTTGGTTGCTATATGAGTGAATGGTTGTAGGATCCATATAGGGGGTGTACAGTATGAATTATGATTCATTTTTTATTATATTTTATATGTCAACCATATTATATAATTTAAGTGATCTTAATCCTTGAGAAATAAAAAAAAGTTCCAAGTTTCTTATGCCATGTGTAAGAACGAATTTCGCTTGATTTCTAATAACTAGTCCCTCCGATTCATAATAAGTGTCGTTTTAGATACATTTTAATTATTCAAAATAAGTGTCATTCTTGACTTTGTATGCATGTTTATAATTTTACTTCCAAAATTAACCTTTAATTTCTCTCACATCTTAATTACACATATTACACAGATTATATTTTCAAGGCACTTTAATATGTAATTAATAAGGGTATATTAGACATTTCATTAACTTTCTTAATAAGTGTGCATTTATCTAAAACGACACTTATTATGAGTCGGAGGGAGTATGTTACTAAACTATAACCAATCATCTGACTGTAGGACATTAATTGATGCAAGATGCTTAATACTTCTTCCAAATATGCAAATCAAGGCTCTACATACAGGGAGCAAGGTCTCTTAACCCACCAAATAAATGAGTTGTTCATCCTTCAAGGTTGTAGGCTTTGCAAAGCCTAGGTATTGAGCTAATGAGTCTTGGTATTGTAAAAAATTTGTTACTGGAACGTGCATTTTGCCTAAACTCACATGTGTCGTATATTCTGATAACATCAGCAAACAATGTTGCGAAGTATAGTTGTCAAATTATGTTTGGTAAATTTGTGTTAGGAAGTAAACTTTAGTCAAATCATAACAATAATATGGTTGGATATACTTTGGAAGTCATCCATAATTAGTTGATACGCTGATCAATAATGGGACATCAACATATGATCATTTTTGTGATAGAAATCCCAACAAAGTCAAAAGAATTGGGTAGGGATGTGTTAGTCAACCAAGTACTTCAATTGAGAAACAAGCTGAAGGTTTTTAGACAATGAGAATTCAGAGTCAATTTCTTGATTTCTTCTTTTGTTTCAATTGGAATAAGTCAATCGAAGCTCTTTGTTTTTTGTTTTTGTGTTTTGTTCTTTGTTCTTTGTCTCTTTTTTTAAAAAAATCTTTTTTCCTCCTTTATATCCTTATCTACTCCGTATGTGGCTGACCCTTTACAAATCCCCCATTGACCTTTTAAGAGTAATTATTTTTTCACCTTATTTATAGTCTTAGGCAACAGGCAAAAAGAAAACAAGGAAAAGAAAAAAAGAGTACAACAGATGGCACGGTCATAATTCATATGTAAAGATATCGTAATGTAAACCTAATTAACATATTTTAATTAGGCTTGGCAATCAAACTGAGTTTCAAAAATTTGAGTCTTAGCTAAGTTCAGACTCGGCTATCCACGCATGTCTCAGTGCCCAATGGCTATTAAAATCTGATAGGTCTAATGGCTATAAAAAATTGGCATTGTTTTGTAAAAAAATGTTGTGCTTTTTATTTTTATTTTTAAAAATTTTTTAAAAATAAGACTTATCGTGGTTGAGTCGCTTCATGTTGAATGGGTCTAATTGGACTCATTTTTGAGCCCAGTCCGAATCTAGCCCAAGCCAGGCTTGGGCCCCACTAATTTTACACAAATTTTCACAAATTAGATTTCTCATAGTCCAGATCCCCTGTCCAATATCATAATGTTTTATTGTGTTCAATAAATCTCAGTCATTTATTTATGTGAGACCCACATAAATAAATGACTGAGATTCAATAAAACAAAATAAGATAGAATAAAACTGGACAAAAGATCGAATTTGGATTTCTCAGTACACGGATCCGCGTGCTTCTGGGGAGGTAGTAGTTTTGCAACAGACAAGGTGATGACACATGTTGTTGAAGTTCATACTTCTAGAGTGCCGGTTTAACCGTCTTTACTTCTACTTTAGTATGGTGCAGTACAGTTTTCTGCTTTTCTTTTTATGGTCTCTTTGGTCATCAACAAATCAGATAGATCAGGGTGTTTAATTAAGAACCATATCGTTGACAAATCGCTGCCGAAAGCACAAGAATCTTGACAACTTTCACATCACAAGTCTTCGTGGCATTACATTTCAACATTCTAAAAGAGGCGTTCCCACATTTTAGTCTTAACCAGTCTTAAGCTTTAGTCCAAATAAGTAATTTTATTGCATTGCCTTTATAATTAGGAACGTAGATAGCGCCATGCACTACTCTTTAGTCTACGTGTTAGGTAACCTGCCGCCCGCCAACTGGAGCCTTGAGAATGGTGGCCCTATCTTATATATATTGCACTTCCATGCAAACAATTTCAACATACACTTACAATTCTATCAGATGGCGGACTTTTCATTCTTCAAGTTCATTAATGTGGCTATACTACTACTAGTGGTTGTCACAAAAAGTGGTCATGCTCAACTCACAACCAACTTCTACTCGAAGTCCTGCCCATTTCTTCTTTCAGCCGTAACACCTGTTATCAAATCTGCCATTAACAGGGAGCCCCGAATGGGTGCTTCTCTTCTTCGCTTGTTCTTCCACGACTGCTTCGTCAACGTAATTCGATCCAATATTTTCCGTTTTTAATCTGAATCTTGGTTCCTAAACGACAATGACATTCAATAATTTCTTCGCAAACCTATAACATGAATAGTTTGACTGGTGCTTGCGTGAAAGGTCAAAGTCGAACGGATTACGTCTGAATTCGATTGTTCCTTTTTTTTTTTTTTTGCAATGTTAACACAAACATCATGTTTTAATTATATCCAAGTATTGGTTGATGATAATAATATTATTGCGTTTTGAACGTTCTCTAAATGAATGATATAGGGATGTGACGGCTCGCTTCTATTGGACGACACATCTTCCTTTACTGGAGAAAAGAATGCAGTTGCAAACCGCAACTCTGCTCGAGGATTTGAGGTGATTGATAGCATCAAGTCCTCTGTGGAGAATGTGTGCCCCGGTGTGGTCTCCTGCGCTGATATAGTAGCCATTGCAGCTAGAGACTCCACCCATCTTGTGAGCTTCAACATAATTAATCAATCATCTCAATTTTCCAACAAATTATTGTCTTTAAGTGCTAGTTAATTACTTTCCTATATTATATGTAGCTTGGAGGCCCTTTTTGGGATGTTAAACTTGGAAGAAGAGATGCTAGAACTGCTAGCCAAGCTGCCGCAAATAATAGCATTCCGCCTCCAACTTCTAACTTGAACCAACTCATCTCCAGATTCAACGCTCTTGGCCTTTCCACAAGAGACCTCGTTGCTTTATCTGGTAAGGAATTTGCCTCAATCATTGTGTGCGTAGCTTGGTATAATTTACTATGGTAGTTAAATCACAAATGTTAATCAGGGTCCCACACAATTGGACAAGCGAGGTGTACTTCCTTCAGGGCAAGAATCTACAACGAGACCAACATAGACTCTTTGTTCGCTCAAACAAGGAGATCAAACTGCCCAAGCACAAGTGGCTCAGGGGACAACAACTTGGCACCACTTGACTTACAGACTCCTACCTCTTTCGAAAACAATTACTTTAAGAACTTGATTAATAGGAGAGGACTGCTTCACTCTGATCAACAGTTGTTCGCTGGTGGCTCCACTGACTCAATAGTGCGTACCTACAGCAACAGCGAGAGCAGCTTCAGAAATGATTTCGTTGCGGCTATGATCAAGATGGGAGATATCAGCCCGCTCACTGGATCAAGGGGAGAGATTAGGAAGAACTGTAGGAGAGTAAACTAATCCTCATAATGGAAGAGGATCAAGTTCGTTCAATCAAGATGAAAAAATTGCTTTTCATAGTGTTCTACCTTTAATTATAATTATGTGTGTTACGAGGGTGGTCTATCAGGGTATCATGTGTGGTCACGGCCATTTAATTGTACTTCTTTTATTATAAAAATGAACTTCCTATTTTAACTCTTACTGTAAGGACATTGGTCAATTTACCTTACATTACAGGTGAAGGAATTCAATCAGTTAAGTTATGCTTGTTTTTATTTTTATTTTTAAAATTTAATAAAAAATTTTGCTTGATTTTTTAATTTTTAATTTGGTTTTGGTTTATTTCTATTTTTAAAAATTATGAAAATTATAAAAATATTTTTTGTTTTCTATTTTTATTTTTATAATCTGATTTACTATCAACTATATATATCATTTAGTTATTTAATAAATTAATTATGAACAAGAATTATGAATAATTTAATTAATTAAAATTATAAATAATTTAACTTTCTTAATAATTTAATTTATGTAATTAATTTTATTTAATTTAATAACTATTAATAAATACAATTAAATTTAAAATATCTTCAAAATATGTTTATAAATAAATTTTAGTTTAAATTAATATATTTTATTAATAATTGTTAAAAATATTATATAAAATATTAAACTAAATTTATCTAATTAAAATAATGTATTTTTAAGTTTTATGTAAAATGATTATAAAAATAAAAATATAATTATATTGATGTTCACAATTAAATAAGTTTTTTATTTTTATTTAAAAAACGAAAAAAGAAAAAGAAAAAAAGAAAAAGGTGAGACATAAGAAAAGACAACAAAACAAAAGGAAACCTATGTTTTCTCAATGTATTTAGCTTTTTCTGGGCCAGTGTGGCGGAGGCGCAGATAGACCCACATCAACTTACATAGACTGCCGGTTACGAAGGCCTAACGTTTAGCCCAATTTAATTAAGCGAAATTCTGATAGCAAAATGATGCAACGCGATTAATTCATGGACACAATTGAATAAGGCTTGACCTATAATAAGCCTTTGCACATTTAACAGCCACTGAATAGTACATAAAACAAAATTAAAAAAGAATGCAAAACGCAATGAGAGCAAAAGGTTTGATTAGATTATACACAAACTAATCTAGACACCAACTCAATCTTGTGAATAAGGTTTACTGAATTTAATTTTGTTATTGTTCGAGATGACCTGAATTTTTAAATAAATTTTTAAAATTTTAAAATAATATTAGACCTGGTACCAATTTGATTTTATTACGATATGATATCAAAACCAATTAATATCAGGTACGGATTTTTTTAAAAAAATTATAACATAATTCCTGAATTTTATAAATTTATAAAATACTCTTTTTTAATTTTTATCCCTTCTTTTCAAAATTTTAAATTATTACCCAATATTCAAGTAAAATCTCTAGCTTCAATTGGTATGAGTCCATATCACCAATCTTATCTAGTAACTTTACTAAAAATACAATCATTAATTTCTGTATCGTATTTTAGTCATCACAATATCCAACACTTTGCACTAACTTGCCTTAAAGGAAAAACAAAAATGATGATGAACTTAAATGATACTTTGAGATAAATTAACTTTATTAATTAGGTTTAGAAAGTTTTTCCAGAGGAGATTGTACTAGGGCACATCTAGAGAATTATGTTGAAGATTGTATGGTATGATGCATTTATGAACTTTCCCTGCGAGCTTGGGATCCAAAGTATGGTATCTTCACTATTTATTTCACTAAGGTCAGGTAAATATTCAACTAATGCAGAGAAGCTAATAAAATTTCCATATCAATCTCTATTACGAATAAGAGTTGATACTTTTGAGTTTGTTGTTAATTTGTTTCTCAGTTTAGATAACTCTAGTCTATATATAAGAGGACTTGCATCTGACCAACTGTCAAACTATACCCAAGTAATTTCTCCATTCCCCATCTTGTGTTTGATGCAGGATGTATAAGATGCTTCTCAAGTTCAGTAGTTGGCTGAAGATCCAATAGTATTGAGTTAAGCGTGATATTTTCCAGAAGCCAGAAGCCAGAAGCCAAAAGCCAGAAGCTTATGTTTCTAAGGTGATATTCATGAACCCATTTTATCCAAAAAGCCCTTCTATTCGTAAAGAGTCCCCATAGTCTCTTGCTCAATAGCAATTTTTGCATAATAGAGACAGGTATAATTCCCATACTACCTTGCTTCTTCGGTTTAGTGATTTCACCCCACTTCACCTTAGCTTTTTTGGCATTTTTAGTTCTTCCAGACCAAAGAAAGCTTCAAGATTCTTTCAACCTCCTCTATGACCTTCTTAGGTAGTACAATGTGAGCTGCCCCAATGTAAATGCAAGCTGGTAAGTATAGAAATAATAAGATTCAATTTAGCAGTATATGAGAGGTGTCGGTTTTGTCATGCATGAACCTTGAATTTTAACTTTTCAAGGAAAGGGATATAGTCAGTGAAATTTTGTTTTGAAGAGGTGATGGTACACCAAGATATTTGAATGAAGGGTGGTGTAGATTCAGACCAGTAATTCTATTGAAATCAGCTTTATCCCTTACATCTAATGATAATTACAAGGTACTTTTTGTTATAATTGACCTTTAATCTTGATCATTTTGAGAACAATTCCGAGGATGAAGAATGAAGTTAATAAATTAGGAATCAACACCACAAAAGAGCATAAGGTTATCTGCAAAGATCAAATGTGTTAGTTTGTTACCTTCACACCTGTGAAGAAATTTGAAGCTTCCATTTAAAGTTGAGATTTTATTTAATAATATGGACAGTCCCTCCATTGCAATAATGAAAAGGTAAGGGGATGGGGGGTCCCCTTGCCTTATTCCCCTTGCATTTCTAAATGGTCTTGAAGGTATCCCATTGATAAGCACACTAAGTGAGACTGATTGAAAGCAAGTCATGATCCATTTCACAAATTTAACAGGCAGATCCAATGCTTCTACACAGATCTGGATAAAGTTGTAGATGAGTGTATCAAATGCTTTAAAGAAATAAATTTTCATCAGACAAGTACTGATCCTCTTTCCTAATGCATAATCTTTTACCAATTCCTGTAAAAGCAAAATGTTATTTCTTACATTCCTCTCAAGAATGAAAGCACCTTGTAAGGTATTGATAACTTCATTTAAAACTTTTTTCAATCTTACGGTAAATAGCTTAGCAATGACTTTGTAAATTGTGTTACAACAAGAGATTGGTCTGAAATCCAACATATTTGACGGTTGTTGTTTCTTAGGAACTAGATAAATATAAGTGTGATTTACCTCTTGGAGCAATTTAGAGGGTGAGAAGTATTCAAGGATTGTTTTAGTGAACTATTTCCCAGTGATCTCCCAAGTTTTGCTGAAAAAAGCCTTCTGAAAAGCCATCAGGGCTTAGTGTTTTGGATGAGTGCAAGTTGAATACCACTTTTTTAACCTCCTGTTCATTGAAAGGGGAAACTAGAGATTCTTTTATATCATGATTAATGGTTGAATTTTCTAAGAGTCTCTTTATATTACAGGTAGGTTGATCTGAATTCTTAAGGCCCATTAGTTGAGTAAAGAAGTTCTTTGCCAAATCTAATAGTGCTTCCTGATTTGAGTGCATTATCCCCCCCATTGTCATTCAATTGTGCTATTTTATTTATGTTTCTTCTATAAAGGATTGAGAAATGAAAGAACTTTGTGTTGGAGTCTCCATCTCTCAGCCAATTAACTCTAGCCTTTTGTTTTAGAATGGAGTTGTGAAGATTAAGAGTCTGTTAATATTCTTTTAGTGAGTGTAGTTCAACTATTCTCAAGTCTGCATCATGTGGAGAATTATAACAGTGATGTGCTTGTTTTAGTCTTTACTTGAGATATGATAGATTTGAGCTTTTCCTTGAGTGAAACTTTTGAGTGCAATTCTTACCATTTTCAATTTTGGATAAGCTGGTATGTTTTAAACCCCACCATTTCTTGGTTCCAACTTCTTGAAATGAGATTCATAAACCCCTCCATTTGAGAGATGCCATTGAAGAATCTAAATGGGCCTCAAACCTTTCTAATTTGTGTTATTCCTTGATTTAACATATAAGAGTAGTTAGAAAGCGTGTTTTCCCTAAATTGCACATAGGAATGAAGGAATTGGTTTGCCTAATCAGGATTAAATTGCAATACCCCATTCCTAACTGACATATGCACGTGTGTCTATCGGATACACGAGTACATGCCTGCTAGAAATGTCATGTTAACTATCTTACCTTCACTGTACATAACATATCATCATACACTAAACCATCAATCACACATTTTCTAAACTCAAAATGTTATCACATTAGTTAAAATCCATAATTTACATCGTTTCATACAACCCAATGCCATCCAAGGTTTACAACATTATCCTATGAGCTTAAACAACTCAGTACACACCAAATACAATAAACATGAAAACAAAAACTAAGTCCTCAATCTCAGCTAACCGACCTCTGAACCAAATCTGAATATAACAGGTGCACAAAATATGCTTCTACGGAGTCTTAGAAGCTAGGTCGTCTCACTCTCGAATCTTAAAATCAACGGTGCAATTTTGATGAGATTTGCGAACTCAGTAGAGTAACCATCCTCGATAGTTCACTCATGTCATAAAACGAGATCAATTATAGCATGTAAATCATACAACTCAACTCCACATAACAAGTATTAATTACTATCACAGAACAATCATTTCTCAAATACATAGTTCAATCATAAAACAAAATTCACACAACTTTGCAAATTATTCAATGAATTCAAATTATATGCGGATGTGACATGTGTGATTTTTATTTTTTTTGACTATGTGCTTTTACAATATCCAGAATTATCAGGCTCAGTCAGTCAGTTAGTGACTCATTGATCACAACGTGCCATAGGCTCGAACCATATATGCGGGAGCTTATAGCTCATATCAGTAATAGTATCAGTAGCCACATCAGTCACAACTCCTTTATATTACATGTATTGGAATGAAGTGTATGCCACAATTCAGTCAACAATTCAATCACTTTCATTTGCATATAATATAACAATATACCAGTCACAATATCAATTACAGTAACATTCACAGTAGCAGTAGTCATCGGACTAGGTCCGGCATTCAACCTTTCAGTTGAGAATCAGAAAATCATTTAGGCAAACGCATTCACATTGAAGTAGCACTTCCAACATCATTCTCATTCATCAAAATGCCTCGGACAAATATTTTCCGGAATCTAGTACACAATCAGTATAATTTAATAAGATCGCAATACAGATCAATGATGTACAAAACAATATGGTGAGACTGTAACATCCCACCCTCAATGGGAAGGGTAAAATGGTAAATTGGCCTAGGATGGGCTAGATCGAGAGTATATAGGACTGATCATGCATAATAGGATGGGTTCACAGTCATAATTGT
>JAOQMR010000211.1:16947058-16962233 GCA_027563865.1 Erythroxylum pelleterianum
TTCTGTCTTCGTCCTCTGCGGACGGAACACAAATTTCTGTCCTCGGTAAGCAAACACGTCGAAGGACAAAACTTTCTGTCCTTGTCCGCCGTCCTCGCGTCCGAGGACGGCAACCAAACGCAGCATAAGAGAGCTGAAGACGGAGAGGACGCAGAGGACGCAAATCTGTTTTGTTTCTTTACGTGACCCAAGAGGAGAATAGAAGGTTGTATATGTTATTTACTTAAGTGACGGAAATAACATAAAAAATAGCTTCCGGAAAAGCTAAAATTTGGACTTTTTTAAAAAACTCCAAATTTTAGCTTTTGAAAAAACTGTATTTTAGTTTTTGAAAAAATTATTTTTACAACAAAAGTACTTTTAAAATTTGCAGCCAAACATTCATTTTTTTTCCTGAAAATAACTTTTGCGGTAGAAAAAAGTACTTTTGGAGTCTCCAAAAAATGAACCAAACAGGCACTAAACCATTATTTTCAAAATCTAAGCACACAATTTTGAAAAACTTAGGATTTAATTTAACCACACAATCACGTAATTTAAATAAATCAGTTACCAACTCCATATATATTATATTTTTCCTTAATAAATGATATTCATATATAATATATTATATTAAAAGAACATGTAATTTTTAGTTGTTATTATGCCCTTGATTAGGACATTCCACTCAGAACTTAATTTATCAAAAACATTTATTTGCCAGCTAAATTTATAAACAATTTATTTTGTCCTTACTAAACATAAAATTTATTATCATAATTTTTTTAATCTGCAACCAATCATAATACATTTTGATATGACTTTATGGCTGCATGAACTCCTTATGGTAATAGCATTAAGTAATTTTTTAAGTATTACCTTGTTTAATTTTTAATTTTTTATTCGAGAAGTTGAAAATAAGTTAGAAATAAGAACACCTTTAATATCATATTATAATTTATTAGGCTAACTACATGGTCATTATTTTAATAACAATTATCATCATTATAGTATGGGTAAAAGACATAAACCTTCGTTACAATTTAAAAAATTTTGAAAAAAATTCTCTGATCTTTTAAGTTTCTAAAAAAAATCTTCTAATTTTCAATTTTTCAAAAAGCCCCTTCTCTTACGCTTCAGTTTAAAAAATAATGATAAAAAATACGTATAATCATCAAATGTGGACTACTCAAATGTCACTAATATGATAATCTAACCCAACTTTTAAACCCAACTTAAATGAAATAAATTCGATTTACATTAATAATTTAAGATGATTATAATAAATTATTAGTTTATATTAGATTTAATTATTTTGGTTTGAGTTTAAGAGTTAAGTTGAATTATAATATAAATAACAATTGATTAGTCCATACCTAATGTTCATATTATGTGTTTTGTAGTTATTTTTTATCCAAAATCTAAAAGAATGGATTTTATAAAAAAATTAAAAAATAAAAAATTAAAAGAATTTTAAAGATCAGAGGTTTTTTCTAAAAACTTCTAAACTACAGTAAAGATTTATGTCTTTTACCTTAGTTTATATTATATCAAATTTACCTTTGAAATTACAAATCAATCAAAATATGATCCTTGTAAGGATGAAAATTTTGGCTTGGCCCATGTCACGAACTAAAATAGTTCGGCCTAACTTGTGGCCCGATCGGAACAACAAAATGACGTCTTTTTTATAAATTTTTTTAAAGAGAGGTAAGGATGGGTTGAGGTGGGCTACCCAGCCCGAGTTCGAGTGGCTGGGCTGTGGCCGATGCGGAAATAACACCAAACCTTTTGTTGTGTATTGGAAGCACAATGGGTCGAACTCGACCGGTGATAACGAATAGCAAATTAGTTTGACAATTGTACCCATTAAATACATCAGAACTGGAAGCTGAATATTATTAACCTACATTAAATACATCAGAACTGGAAGCTGAATATTATTAACCTGGGACGAAAGATGCTTGTGCTCTTACAAAATAAACTCTCCGCTTTTACCTCGGATGGAGTGAACACTGATTACGTAATTGATTATACAAACTGCTGCGTCCTCTTTTCTGTAAGTTAATAAGTACTTAAGTGGCTTCATTTCATGGAACTTTTAATGGTGGAAACAGCTACCCAACAACAAGGGGAGAGGCAAAAAGCAAACGAGTAAACAAACTTGCGTTGGACAAGTTTACCAGAAAAGACCTGCTGGTTTCGTTTGAAGCAGTAAGCGAATCAGTATAAACTTGAATTGTTTAAATCTCCGATGAAGAGAATCAAGGGCGGTGCATAAGGACAAGGAAGGATGCAACCATAACAAGCAACCATGACATGAGACCAGATTCATCACATCTCATCTCAGGCGATTAATGAGAGTGACTGATTTATAAAAATTACGGAAAGATATTAATCAAGCGAGCAAATAGAATACAAAATGTAAAGAGAGAGTTTTCCAATGAGTGATATTCCAGGTAGCTAGCTACCTTTGCTTGCTTGTCTAAATAATTCAGATTAATGTATTAGCCTTTCACAAGCAGCTGAAATCCACACGCCAAGGAAACCGAATAATATTTCTTGGAAAGATGTAGTTGGCAGACCATTGACCATCCAACAACTGCCGGTACATTACATATTATTATTTAAACTAAACTCATTGTAACCCATTATTTGTAATCAATTATATAGCACAAAATGTTGTACTGATACTCTTCAGTGTGCAACTTGGATAGAACATAAGTAGTTTAATTACATAAACAAAAAGATCATCTGAATAGAACGAAATATTAGTATTAACGCTATCATACAAACTGTTCATTGAAGTAGTGAAGGTCAAGTACTTCCACAAAAAACCAATATGTATGACAAATGTAAAACTGGCTTTGCTTACGTGCTTTCCAATCGTAACCAGGATCTTGGCAGTTTCTAACCTATCTCGGGATGAAAACAACTATACCTTGCGTATCCCCCCACTTTAAGCAACAATCAGAACCTTCAAGTGGCACAAACTCCATGTATATGGAAACTGTCGGTAGTCATCCAGCTAGCATATCTGGATTTCGGATTGGGTCACGACTCATACATATATTTATTAAATTCTCAACACAATCAACAAGAGACTGAAAAGGGCGTCAGTTGGTCATTGATCAGTATTCTTGGACTTTATAACTATAATTTAATTCTACAGAATGACATGGTGGCATAAAGAAGACTCGTGGCAGGCCAGGTGCAATGGAGATATTCTTTCAGAACTAGCTTGTTAGATATAATTCTTTATTTAAGGAAGATAATGTTAAAGGAGAAGTGATAAGGGAAATTTTTTATGTAAAAGGAGGAGAAGATAAAAGCTTATAAGCCAACAGTGGTATCCAAATATTGACATGCATATGTGGACTTAGATCAAGGACTTGGACAATAATTCAGAACAAAATAAATTTTAAACCACACCAAGCAATCAAGTAACCATTTCCTCAACTTTTTCTCAACAAGATAGAAATAAATGATGATCAGTTTCTATTTAGTTTAGTAGTTTAGACACTTAATTAAAATAGGAGACATGGTCAGTGGAAATGGTGCTATAGTTGGCTTCACTGGTTGGGTGGGCATACATGGAAGAAGAAGTAGGAGGGGCAGGAGGAAGAGGAAGACGAGACAGCGCAGGTGGAGTAGGTAGTGGTGCGGCTACAGAAACAACACCAGAGGAAAACAAAGCTACATGATTAGATGGGGTTAAGTTGGCTTCCCTATATTTGTATTTTAGAATTTCAGACCTCACTGCATTCAGTTCAAATTGTAAAGTTTGAACCTGCTGTTGCAAAGCTGAAATTGCACCCATGCACCCATAAACTGGATCTCTTAGCCTTATGTTAGCCTCATACACAAGACTATTAGCTGCATCACCCCTTTGACTTTCTGGTACCTCCTGTAAAAGTTATTTACATACTTAGAACATTAAAAATGAGAATTTACTGAAAGGAAGATGGCTAATCCTATAACTATCTTATAAAGGCATCAAACATCAAGGCAGACAGAAAACTAGGGTTTACCATTAGCATCTTTGAAACATTGCTGGCTCCAAATACTTTGTGAACGGAAGCGAACTTCTGGGGTTCTTGCGGAGAGAAATATGGAGAAAATGGGCATTCTCGTGCACACCTTCGTCTCAAGAGCTTACAGGCGGCACAGGGGGTAATTGTATTTAGGGTTCCAGAAGGAACCAACATGTGTCTTTGAGACGAGGCATCCGCTTCTCTCTTGATCTTTTTGCCTATCTCATCCAATCTCTCCCTATAAACAAGCCAAACCCAAGTTTTAAAGATCACATCGGAAGAGAAATTGACTAATAAATACGGGAATAAGTTAAGACAGTCCACATGCAGTTATAGAGCACTCGTTATACGAGCTTGGAGAGAAAAAAAAAAGGTAGAAATCTTGCTTCCACTGGAATAATATGGAATGAGATTACATTTAAAAACTAGAAGTTAATTAACTCTGTATTTAACTACAAGTTGAAGCAAAGTAGCAAACAACGAACCTTAGACTAATTTCTTGCATTGTGGATGAAAGCTGTTAAAGATTTAATTCCATATACCTTTCTTTGGATACTCAGGCATGCTCTACCTGGGAAAGATGGAGGAGTAGTCTGTGGGAGAGAGATATAAGAGATAAAGAGAGGAATTTCAAGGGAGAAAGGAAACTAGGAGGAGCAAAATAGTGCTTAAAAGGCAAGGTAGTAAAGGAGGAAAGTGGACCAGTAACATTTATGCCAATAAAAGAAATGGACAAATGGAATACATAATAGAGAATAAAATGAGAAGCTAAGCTGTTCTATGTTACTTTGTTTCAACTTCTGTGTTTGTTGGTGATACCGAATGATGAGGATGTATCTCAGGGTATTCTAGCTATAGCTTCTCATGATATAAATAAGAGCACACTAACTAGCTTTATCTATAGTTCATCTCTGATTATGGAGACTAGATGTATGTCTATATTTAAAAAACACATATATTTAATCATGGAATTTACGTACTTAAAAATTTTGTCCCCACCAACATACATATTGAGCAGCAATGGAGCCTATAGAGGTACAGGCAGAGAGAAACTGGTTATTGCCAGCTATATCAGCACTTGCTCACGTGTGAATCCTTTAATGTGTTTTGACTTTTTGGAACCTATGTCCGATCGAAGGCCGCATGTGGTCTTTGCTTCGAACAGGGTCAGAGACCTAATTTGGTACTGTAGGAATGATATAGATGTTTTTTTTTTTGTTGGTAAATAATGATATAGATGTTTTAGGTTTACGCAGTTTAGTTAAAGTAGACGATAATATAAGACTGATGAAGTGAAGAGAAAATGATGATAATCAAACTGAAGTTTGCAAGGGTAGGTAATGTTAGTTTCTTGTCAATATCGAGAAGTCACCTATGTTAAAGCCGCCATGTAAGGGATATGGTTCCAAAAAAGAGGTTTAATCAATATCATCATCGCCGTGTAGAAACAGCAATCTCTCTTCTTTGAAAATGGCTAAAATTGGCCAGATTAGTTCAGCAGCATTCCAAAACCTTTGCAAAAGTAAAGGGTTGATTGTAAATAACGCGGCTCATGTTTTAGTCAGGGTAGCCTTATTACATGTAAACTCATATTATTGGACTGATCGTCCTTCTTGTTTAGTCTCCATTTTAAATTCAGATTATTCGACTTCTGTTATTGTTGAGGGAAAACGCTATTAGGTTCTGGGTGTACGGGATAAGTCTGTTGGCTTGGGTTAGTTTTCTTTGTCTTCCCTGTCTTTGTCTGTTTTTTGTGCTAATGTTGATTTTATTCAAAAAAAAAAAAAAAAAAGAGAGTAAAGGGTATCAAAAATGTGAAATAAATTATGTTTATTAATTGCAGTTACGTACTTGGAATATGTTGTTGCAGTTTAGTACAATTGTATCCATGTCAACCATAATTGTATAAATATGAGTTTTAATTACTTTAATAACTTTCATAGTTCTATTGTTCTTATTTACAATTTGTAATCCGCGATTTACACCAATAATTCTATTTAATAAGAGTATTGAAATTTAATATCAAATTAAATGTCCAAGATTGTTCCTCTCTTGCATGATTATGGGAGAGCGCTTTTGCTTGGAATTGCTTTTGTAGCATAATTAGTAATTTCAAGTTGTCATGACACCCGTGGAAAACGACTGTACACCTTCAGAGAAGTTGATTATTTTTCTATTATTTTTTTTATACATTTATGGGCACTAACCTTGACGAGTTAGCGATACAAACTTACAAAGTCCTCTCCGGAGAGCATTATGGTTTACGAATATTCTTCCTAGCTACATTTTCTTTCATTTTAACTACTGTTTTTAATTTAATTTAGTTCATCTATTGTCTCATAAATCTGTAAACACAAACTATTAAGATTTTATTAATTTGTCTTTAACTAAATATCTTTCTTATTCATTTTAATAACTGCGTAAGAGTTAATGATCATCTGTCTACAAGTTTAGCCATATGAATCAGATTAAGAACGTGCTTGATCCCCATCAAGCAAAACATAGCTGATGCCGTATTACTATGTTTAAAATATTGCCACCAGAAGACATCAACTTGATATGCGTAGGAAATGTTCCCTCGATCAGTCATAGCATTGGAGTGATTTAAATAGGAAAAGTCAAAAGTTTTTTTTTTTATCCGAAAAGGATAGTACATTAATCGTAAGTAACTAGTAAGGGAAATCATACCCCCACAATAGAATAGAGGTTGGCCAGCAGACGCATCAATGCAATAGATGTTAACTTTATGTGAAAGGGGTGATCGCCAAAACGGACCGTTCATTCATGGAATGACAAAATCACTTTATTTAAAATATTTTAGGAGTGTTATATCATTACAACAGAACACGTTTTTGGCGACAAAAATTTCGTTCTTGAAAGATAACAATTTGTCGCAAAATATTTTTAGCGACGATAAAAAATTGTCACACAAATGGCCACCAAATCTCAATAGCAAATAATTATCTGCGACATTTTTACGAAATTGTCGCCCAGTATATTTTGCTACGATTACAAATCCGTCGCAAAAAGGTATAGGTGAGGAGAGAGAAAATTGTCACAAATAACATATTACGACGTTTGTTTTTGGTGGCTAAACGTAATTAACTTCGTTAGCATAGGCATAGGTAATAATGTGTAGCAATGATTTGTTTTTGGTAACAGAATATATTTAGCTACATTTTTCAAAACGTAGTTAAAGGTTATTGGCAAAGTTTTGCAAAACGTAGCTAAAAAGTTTTGGTGACGGTTTTGTATTTGTAGCTAAAAAATTTTAGTGACAAATTTTTATTTTTTATTACACTTTCTTATTAACAATTTATCATTTAATTATAATTATTGATAACATTTTTAATTCATCTTATTATTTTAAAATTGTTTGAATTATAATTAAGTAAATTAAAATAAAATACAAATAATTAAAAATTAGATGCATTTTATATAAAAATAAAATGTTAATTATAATAGTTAAGAAAAAAACTTATGTACAAACTAAGACTTCTCATCGTCACTACTACTTACATACTTTGACCCAAGTATTTGTTTGACCATATTTTAAAACTTGGTTAACTCTCTTTCAGTACGGTCTAATTTTTGTTCTTTACGTTGTAATTTTTCTTTAGTACGTTTTAACTTTTCTTCTATATGATCTAAATTTTCTTTATTACATTGTAACTGAGCCTTAAGCGACCGATTCTCCTTATGAAGTGTCGTTACATATCTAGTTGTGCCATGATGAACAAATTGGTTTAGAGCCATACCCAAGACCTTTGATGTACCATGATCTTATACCAAGGGTGTTGTTGCAAATGTCATTTACGTTGGGTCTGTCAAATAATGATCTTTGTAACAACTCCTGCATCTTATCCTAACATCTAAAACATAAAATCGAGATTTAATTCAAATATTATTAGTTAGTATTACATAAATAAATAAACTTAAAAATTAAAATTTTATACTTACATAATTATCTTGCGCTTCTTCAGACATTCAACCTTTACCTTCCTTGTAGTGTGTCAGTTTGTAGAGTGTTATCATCTCACACTCTTCTCCATGTAGTTGATTCTGACTATGTTTTATGAAAAAAAATTGAAACATAGTAGATAATACTGTATTTTACTCAAATAATAATAACTTCTAAACAAAGAACTTTAAAATTCTTGTCGTACGATAACAAATGATTTGGAGCCAGTATTGTGAGGAGTTTTTATTTTTCCTCCATTAACCTTGGCTTTCTCACACTTTTCCTAAATAAAGAAAAAAGTCGTTAAATTGTGTAATAAAATTAATGGAAGCAAATGTGAAGAGAAAGAAGACAAACCATAACCTTGGAAGAGCCTAATAATCACACATTTCACTCCAATTTTCTAGAGTCATCCATTCGGGAAAATATCTTCTTGCCTCCTCATCCAAAGGAAAAGACTTGTAGTATTTATAGAGTCGATAACGATGATTCTTTCAATAGTGAACTCGCACATCTTGAAACATCAGGGTTTTCAATATCGACGATATTCAACTTCATCTATGAATAACACGTATAAGTTAAATTAATCTTTAAATCAATAAAACAAAATTGCATATAATTAAATAAATTGAAAACTACCGAAACTTTGTCTAAAGCATTATGTAGCAAGTTGTCTTCCTTCAACCACTTGGCATGCTAAAGGTAAGACAATTCATTTTTGACAACAACACCTAACTCACTGGACAATTTAGCTAATTGGATCTTGTCAACAGGACGACGTTTCCTAGGGTCAATATGCACTAACAACTTGTTGTTCATTACAACATTCATGCGTTGCAACTCAAGACTAGTGAAGGTAGATAAAGGTTGTTGCTCACTAGCTTCATTGGAGGATGAACTCAATGATTGCTGCTCAATAGGTTCAAATTGATATAGTTATTGTGGGGTTGGATCAATTTCGGTTGTTGCCACCTTCTTTCCCTTGTTTCTGTTAGGTGCCATTATATTGAATATCTATAAATGAAATATGTAAGGATAAAATATGCAATTATAGAAAAGGGTAGCATTAATTGTTTTGTAAAAATAAAAATTAAAAAATATAAAAAGAAATAACAAGTGTATGTTTGCCTTATCCTATGATTGTTAGGTTTCAATCATGCATCTTATACATAATATATATCAAATATACGCAACGGAAATAAAAGGAACCTCAAAAACCAGATCTACTCATGCAAATAGATATAGAAAAAACAAAAACATGAAATGTAAGATGTTTACATACCATTCTGATAATCTCCTTAGTTCTTTAATCTTCTCCGCGTTGGGTTATCGTAAACCACAACAATCAACATAAATCTTCTCTAATAAAAGTCCACACGAAGATAAAAGGATGAAACCTTACTAGGAATTAACTAGAATTCTTTCTTTGTGCTAGGAAAGACAAGAACTCTTGACAGAGTTAGAGAGAAAAATTGTGTATAAGAAAAAGAACTTTTTTTTTCATTTTATTGTGTCTTACACAAGATGCACAAAAAACATCTCAATTTTCTGCACCATTTGGCCTTCCATAACCCCTATCACTAATGGAAAGTTATGGGAAGTTAATGGTCATGAATAGCATGCATTAATGGAAGTTATGTGAAGTCAATGATCATGAATAGTATGCATTAATGGAAGTTATGAGAAGTTAATGACCATGGATAGTATTCATTAATGGAAGCCAACAATACTTGTTTCTAATCCATTCTATGCAATGTTTTCTACCACGATCACATCGCGATACAATCCGCAAATACTTTCTCATATCTTGAATCACCATTTAAGACCATTTTACCCATCCTTTAGATCTCCTATATGTGTGACCCATTCGGTTTCCTGTATGTTGGCCACTTGAATTAACACTTAATTCAAGAAAGTGAAGAGCGATAATATGTCATGACCCCAATTGATCAAAAAGTCAGTCGTTTGACTACGAACCCTTCTATACGCAATGTTGCCATGCAATTTGTCCTTTCATCATCTATACCCCACTTGGTTCAGAGTATGGTCAAAGTGTCAACTCCCACTAAATTGACTATACCACATCTAGTCCAAGTGTTATTAGACCTTGTCCTGAAGATTTTATTACTCTATGTATCATTGAAGACTCTTTTCATAACACATATCTGCTCTGGCCAAAGACTTCCGAGTAATGGCCCTGACAAGAAGCCATGGGTATCATCTTCTTCTATCAGGAGGGTGAATCCTTTATTGGCTACCCAATTACCTCTAAATACCTCAAGCTGTACCTAATCACCACCCTATGAGTAACCTCTGAAAGGTACCGATGAATGGTGTCAAAGTATATGATCAGTATTTGAGATATCCTTGAAGACCTTAAGTCAAATGATATTTGCATCATTGCTATGATGAGACTATCATTGACACTAAAATAGAATATCCATATGATTTTCTCATAGTAGGTCAATCCAATGTAATGACTATCCTTAGTAAACATCCACATGTTAACTCTAAACTACTCATGTCTACATGTTATGAGATCTACTGCTTGTTCTCATCAAGGAGTATAATATGTGCTAGTCTATCTAGATTAATGATATCTCATCTCATTAATCCTATAACTAGGGAAAGTTTAGATACTAACATTACATATGATAGGAATCTCATTATCATGATCTCCTCGTAATTTCCTCCATGATATGTTTTGTATCAAGGACTTCATTAAATCAATTTAAGATCAACATCAAATCTATAAATGTATGAACATCGAAATAATGAAAAATGCCTTTATTAATCATAAAATGATTTGTACAATAAGTGTTAAAGGTGATTGTATTTAGAACACTTCTCTAAAAATGATATGGTAATTGATATACAATAATTATTTGGTTCACAGGCCTTTTATGTTTATGCACAAGCCTTTGAGACTTAGACAAATATAAGAGTTTTTTAGGGTTTGTAATCACCACTCATTTTATGTATGTAAACAATAATTTCTTTTATCAAGTAAGTGAGAAATACTCTGTCTTTCCTTGTCTTTAAAAATAATAAATCAATTTAAACATCATAATATCTACGTTATTGATACATCCAACACTATTTTATAAGAGCACAAAGATCATCTATACATTGATTTTACATGTCTGCAAGGCATGCGTGGATAGGTAACTCATTCCCTATCAAAGCAGAACAATTCAAACATTTAGCACTTTCATCAAACACCTTATAAGTAGCCAAAATTCAATCAAAACTAACCAAAAAAAATTATGTCCTTTCCCTTTCTTCACCAACATTAACACATATTGACAACCATTCAACCATTATCAGTCTCAATACACGCAAACAAGTCAACAACTCACCTTAAAACCTATGATGAACATAGCATTTAACGGACATAATGAAAAAAGAAAGAAAAAACTCAGGACATCCATCGAACTACTTACTAGGTGGAGTACAACTGTAGGGAGACGATGGAGGAAAAAACCAAGATTTATAATAAATTAAGTAAATTACAACAAGAGAGAAGAAGATGAACGAACGAAGCTACTACAAATGGAAGAAAAATCGCGAGGGAGAGAGGAGGAGGAAAGATTTCAGAAGGGGGTATTGGGAGCTTTAGGTTTCCATAATTAAGCAGAGGTCGAGATGACATCTTTTGTTGTTGGACAAACAATGTCATCTCAGTTATTGTTTTTTTTAAGTCGCAACATTTAGTGACGAATTCACAATTCGTTGGCAAATGTCCAACATTTTCCTACTAAATTCAAAAATTGTCGCCAATATTATACCTTTTTCATACATTTTTTAATTTTGCTAAATTTTTCTAAAACATCAAAACACAAATCATGATAGATATTATATATAATAAAAACAATTTTTTACACCACATAAAGTTATGAAATCATCATATATATTTAAAAAGATTAATAAAAAGTATAAACAACAATTTTGTTCACTAATTTTTTTTTACAGTTATGCAATCAACACACATTAACATCATGTAGTAATCTTTAAAATGAAATTATTGTAAAATTCATTTTCAATAATATTATATTTTATTTTTAAAAAATATATTAATATTTAATATTGATTACCATTTCTACTATATTACATTTTATTTTTAATTAAATTGATATTATTATTATTATTATTATTATTATTATTATTATTATTATTATTATCATATATGGTAATTTACTTAATTTATTATAAATGTATAAGATATATATATACACTGTAACATAGAATTTATAAATTATATATAATTATGTTAGGCAAAGGTGACAACGAATATAACAATATCTCCCGATTTGGCAACAGTTTTTTTAATCCTCACGAAATTGTTCTATATTTCTTCAAACAAAATTGAAAACAACATCGTTTTTCTTAACAACAAAAGACGTCATTTTCTACTGGGTTATTAACACGAAAACGAACTTCTTTTCATTTTCATGTTAGCTGTCAACATTCCTCTTCATTCACGGTCTAATTGCCATTGTCCCCTCTCTTGTGCTTGTCTCGTGTGTTGTGGTCATCACCATCGAAGAAGCATCCTTACCTGTGTTGGTATTGTTGTTCTTTTCTATTTTCAAACCTCCTTCTTGTGCTCTGTTTTATTTATATGTTTAGGTGTTTATCGTGTTTTTTTTTGCTTATGGTGTATGGGTTTTGTTTGTATTTCTGTTTGGAAGATGATTTATTATCTTCCTATGTTGGTTGCATATGGGTTGACTTTTTTTTTACCACCTTTAGTGCTTCTTTCAGGAAAGCCTGCTAACTATTTGATGAAAGGTATGTGAGAGTATTTAACTCTTTTTGTTGTTAGAGAAAATTAGTCTTTTTCAATGTAAACCACTTGTTCATATTGAAAATTTCACATTTTTATAATAATAGTAATATAACCTTATATAGAAAATACTAATTTTTGTACATAAAGAACATGGTCATGTGTACTTTACTTTAAATTCTAAAATTTAGATATGATATAAAGGGTAAATGGATAACTTTCGTTTTAATAAGGGTAACTTTTATCTCACTAGGCAGATTGAAGATGTATAACTATTAAACTGTAGTACTTTGACTTATCATCAAGAATTTAATTGAACATAATGAATTTTATGCTAAACTGGCTTTTCGGAATATACTTGTTAACATTAATTCATCAAAGAATGTCAACATGGAGACCGATGGTGGAAATGAGTTCCACTGAGAGGAATGTGACAAAATTGCCCCTAATGATGAAAAGTCAATGTAGAGCAAATCTCCTCTTCATATACTAATAACCACTCACCTTCCATGGTCTATCTTCTTCATCAAGGCTTTTAGTATTATCCTAACTACCTATTTTTATTTATTATTTGTATCTCATTTTCTGTTATGAACCTATTATATATATGAACATTTGGTTGTATATACTATATGTGTGTTAAGCTTCCTTCAATCTTCAAGAGAACATAAATGGAAATAGAGGCGGTTGCGATGTCACGATGGTCTGTAAAGGATCAAGGTAATCGGTTGTTTTGGAAAATTCGTCGATTCTAATTACTATGACATATTCAATCCGGTGTGCATGTGTTCTAATTTGGGTTCGTTATACTGTTTCACTAAATCAGCTATCTAAGTTCTATACTAATTGTGTCTTAGGTGAAACGCATTGTTCTGGCAGTTCTTCTAATTTAATGATCCATACTGCATTTGGGGATTCTTTCACTGTATCTTTTGCTAGTTTAGTTACAACCAAGAAGTTGTTAGAAGAAGGTGTCAATAACCCAACACCTAAGGGAATATCTTTGACTTTTTCAATTGATACCTTCGAACGTGCAAGGACCCTTTTTGGAAATCCAAACATAGGGAACTCATTTACCTTTACCGACTCTTATGTCACTTGAAATCTAAAAAAATAATTATTTCATTTCCTTTTTGATAGAATCAACATGAAAATTTATTTATTGTTCTGTCTGTAAGAATTTTAAAAACAACCTCCTTATTAGTTAGGGTAAGGCTACGTACTATTGGACCTCTCTAGACCTCACATATCGATAGGATTTACACCGGTGTTGTTGTTGTTGTAAGTTTGGAAGAATTGTTAAACTTCTGATTAAAATCTTCTACTACTTACCATATATTATTATATTATATTGCTAACATTTCCAATATTTTTATAAATTATTATTTTATTGTTAAACAAATGTTATGGATTAAGAATGGTAGTTAACTTAAATTTATGATATTTTTATGCTATTAAAATTAAAAGTTTTGGTTTGATTATCTTTCTATATCCAAAATATATTTACTTTTCAAATTTTAATTACCTACTATTTGTTTTTTCAAGAATATGTTTAAAACATTGAAAACAACTTTGACAACAAAAGATAACTTAAATAGGGTTATATAAATATCAATTATAATTAACCTTAATTAGGATTATTAAGTACACTTAGCATTAACAAATTATTTTTCAAATATTTTTAATTTTAAAAATACTATCATATACAAAAATTCGTTAAAATTACCCTAACAAATAATCAAATTATTTAAAAACAACTTTTGGTGACAAGTTAACAATTCGTCGCCAAACGTTTAATTACAAAATCTAGCAACAACTTACATAATTGTCACCAAATGCTATCATATTGGCGACAAATTTTCATAAGGGTCATAAAAAGTCGCTCCTTCTGCGACGTTTCTCAATAATCTTCACAAAATATATTTATTTATCAAAATTTTGTACGACGATTTAGATAATCGTTGCAAAACGACAATATATTAGCTATGGAAAATATTGCTTATCGCTATTTGTAGATGCCATTTGCGACGATTATTTGTCACCAAATATATTGATTTTTCGTGACTACTTTGGGCGACAAATTAAAAATTCGTTGACAATAGATGCATTTTAGCAATATTTTCTAATTCGTTGCCAAAAAAACGTAACTAAAAGTATTGTAGTGTATCAAAGTGGGCAAAGAAAGGGATGTAACTGAAACAAAGGTGGTAGTTGTTATAAAACTGAAACTACAACTTAAGAATATTTGGGAGAGGAGAATATAATTCTTCTTATGAATTGGTATCTTTTACATCAAGTTAACCTTTCTATTTATAGTAAAAAATTTATAATAAAATAATATCATGATAATAGAAGTGGCACACTAACTATTAAGTGGTGCATTCACAATTTAAGTGGTGCACTAACAATTAAGTG
>JAOQMR010000211.1:17018853-17042080 GCA_027563865.1 Erythroxylum pelleterianum
ATAATAATAATAATAATAATAATAATAATAATAATAGGAATCATCATCATAATCATCATCATATTATTATTATTATTAGAAATAATAATAATAATAATTATTATTATTATTTGAATAATAATAATAATTATTATTATTATTATTATTGTCGTTGTTGTTATTATTATAATATTCATTATAATAATATTATAATAATAATAATAATAATAATAATAGTAATAATATTAATAATAGTAATAACAATAATAATAGGTAATAATAATAATAATAATAACAACAACATAATTCAAAATTGTAAACTAAATATTTCAACAATTATAAAATAATCAATGAATTACATCTACTATTCATATTATACTACAGGGGCATTTCAGTCATTAACATTATTTTCTGTTCTGTCCCCGGCAACCAAACACATTTTTGTACTCAGAGTGAAGACAATTATCTCTGCTCTGTCCACCGCAACTAAATATCTCACTGTCTCCAATTCTTATTGTATTCTGTCTCGTCCTATCCCTGTCTGTCGAAGACGCTAACCAAACACAGTGTAAAGTTTGGTGCATCTCATGTCCAAATTCATAGCAAAAATGAAATATTACACGTGCTTCTTTAGATTCTGCCCTCAAAGTCAACACCTCTGCACTTCTTCATTTTTTCTTAAATCTTTAGATTCCCTCGAGTGCAAAAATAATTTAATTTATTTAAATTCTTTATTTAATTTTAAATTAAATATATAATTACGCTTAAGAGCACACATAAAAATAAAAATAGCACAAAGCGAGTTCTCAGATCATTTAAAAAAAGATAAAGAAACTCAAATGACCCAAAATTGGTCATTCTGGTGATAATTAATACAGTAAAACCTCTTTAAATTGATACTTGGTAAATTAATAAACTTTCTAAGATAATATTCTCCTCCAGCTTCGACTTGGGCCTGTTGAAAATTTAACAAATTTCAATAAGATAATAAAATAATATATTTTCAAAATACCTCTATGTAAATATAGGGTCTCATTAACATCATAAATTAATAATTATATAAACTTACACAAATATAACTAAGACAATTTAGTAAAATATGATTCTAGTGTTGTTTGTTTTTTCTTAAAATTTAAGTCTAATTGTAGCTCATCTCTAACTTTTCTTATTACATCCAAAATTTCTGATATTGTGTTCTCAAGCTGCACCAAAAAATTGTGAAGAGTTCTAGATGCGATACATACTTCCTTACGCATAACTGGCTCCAAATTTTCATCATCAACATTATTTTCAAGGATAGTAGCCACAATTTCTTTTAAGCTCTGGACCTCTGAGCATGTATCATTTTCACCTAGGTAATCCAACAGGCTATTGATATCCATTTTATTGCGATAGCTAAGATCATTAATCATGAGCTCAAGTTCATGAATGTCATTTTCACAAGTGGGTTCATCTAAATTCCTTGAGACTTCATCCCCTGAACGAATTTTGCAGTGTCGAAAACAATTTGCTATTTTCTCTTGCCGAACATTAACTGTCCAAGCTTAGACTGCAATATTGATAGCGTCTAAAACATTAATCTTACCTAGATCAGATTGTCCCAACTCATAGCTTTCTACAATCCTATGGTAAAATCTCCTACGATGGTGCATCTTAAAAGCTCTTATTATTCCAGCATCACAAGGTTGAATATTTGATGTCATGTTGGGTGGCAAGAAGAACAACTCAACATTATGTAACCCTTCACATCTTGGATGTGCTGGACAATTATCTACTACAAACAAAATTCTTCTACCATGCATTTTTTTGTCAAATTAACGGATATATTCATCAAAGAGCAGAGTTATCATCAAAGCTCTTTTGTTGGCACGGTAGTGACAATTCAAGCTATTGATGTTGACATTCTTGAAGCAACGTGGCTTTGCATATTTTCCAATAATCCATAAAGGGATTTTTTTTCAAAGCCATCCTCATTGCAACAAATAACAACTATTAGCCTTTCTTTGTCTTGTTTTCTTCCTTCAAGTTGCTTCGTAGCAAGAGAATGATCAGCTTGTAACCTGTACAACAAACCAGTTTCATTCATATTAAAAACATCTTTCATAGGGAATTTATCTATTTTTCCCTTATAGACTTCAATTGCTTCTCTATGTCTTGTATATCAACCGAACCATTCTCTCCAAAACAACGAAATGACTTGATACCGTGTCGTAGCTTGAATTTCTCAAGCCAACCTTGAGAAAATTTGTGCTCAGAATCTTGTTGAGGGTATAGAAGTTTCATTGTATCTCTTGCCTTCTCCAAAATTAGCTCTCCAGTCATATTCACACAATCTTGATACTTGAAAAACCACTCATAAACAACCTTCTCCATATCTGGAAATTTTGTTGGTTTGTACCACTTGATGTCCTTTCCTTTTTCTAGGTTGGTCGAAAGATACTCAGCTGATCGTTTGAGTGCGTTTGGGATTGTACTTTGACTAACTTTTAAATGAAACTTTTCTTCGAGCCACAACTGCAAATTTTTTTGAGTTTATGTCGAATGATCTCTCTTGTACTCATATAATTCTTTGCGTATTGTCATTGTTGATTTCGTGACACCTTTTAGATGAGGAGCTATTGTTGGGTGTGGTTTCAAGAAATTTTCTATCTTGTTTATAAAGCATTTTCTATCTCTGTCATACGTACATATGTACATTGAATGTTTTTAGCAAAAATACAACAAATAATACTTAATTATTAAGAAATAATGAACATTATTTATTAATTTTCATTAATATTATGTACAATGAATCTATGTTTTAGATTCATTCAATTAATATGAAACATGAATTTTTCTAAGATACAATACTTTTTGATGTAATCAAAATTTAACTTCAATTAATTATAATTTTTTTAAATTAATAAATATTAATTAATTAATTAATTAATATCTCTATAAAATAATAAATATTATGATACCGACAATATTAATTTATAGAGAATTTACTGTAGACGTTGTAAGGGTATACGATATGGAAGGGCATTGTAGTCAATGTATAGACGTTCTGTCTAACATATGACGCCCGCATGCTTGGAGAGAAAGATCAGGCGGAAAAAAAACAGAGGGAAAATGGCTGGAGTTTTCTGTAACGTTTCCATCTCTTCTGTTTTCACACGCCCTCCTCAGGTAAATTATGTGTTTTCAGTGAAGCAGATTTCAGGGTGTAGGCTTATGGTTTCCAACAAGTGTTCCACGATTGGTAGGATTAGTTGTAAGCTACCAGAGAGCGACATTGGCAAAAAACCCATTAAAAAAGAGGATTCATTGAGGTCAAGGAACAGAATGGAAGAGTATAATACAGCCATGAAAAAATTGATGAGAAACCCATATGAATATCACCATGATCTTGGTTAGTTTGTTTCTTGGATCCCCACTTTGTTTTTATCTTTCCGGTGCATGAGCAATTTCATTGGGGATTTATCGGTTCTATGTTCTCTTGCCGCCTGAAGTTTTGAACTTTAATATGGTGTGGATATGGGTGAGTGTAATCTTAGTTATTTCCTCTAACATTGATCACAACAATAGATTAATGTTATAAAATGAAACTACAGATTGGTTTTTTGGGAGAATACGGTTCGGCCTTATTGCTTGTTTACCGATTATGGTGATTTTATGCATTTTTTGCTGCAATCTAATACTATTTCCTCCTTGAAGCTTCTTACTTCCCACTTTCCAGAATTGTTCGATCCGTCGTAATTAATATTTACTGTAAACCTTGAATGAATCAATGTTTAATTTGCCCTTCTTCTGTATCTAAATTGCATTGCTTTAGCTGTATGTTTGGAAGAAGCAATGTGATTTGGCTCAGGAACACAATGCCTAACATGGATAATGTTCCATTACTCTTTTTCTATGATTCTGTTTAGGTTTTTACCTATTTAATGGAATTTCTCGTCCCTGAGTTAGGCTGCGATTCCTCTAAATTCAGTGATAAGATTAAAAAAAAAAAACCAATACTATGTGAATTTGCAAGCTGTTTCATTATTATTTTGTAGTTTGACGAACCTGAACTGCGTACCATACTTTTGCAGTGCTTTTCTTCCCCAGTTTGTAACATGTCGCAGCAAAGGTTTCCAAACGTATGATCCACATTGTGTGTCAGTTCTCAGATTTACCAATAAATGCATTTTAGATACGTTCGCTGCTGTTTTCTCATAATAGCTAATACAATCATCAACTGTGAAGTATACTTAGAGCTTGATTACACTGCTAGATTGGATTAAAACATGAACTTCCCAGTTTTGCTGTGAAAATTAGCTACCTTTTTGTTCATTTCCTGTTACTGTATATTAATTGTTTCCTAAGTTATCCAATGACTGATACCCTGCCTTCAGGTATGAATTACACTCTGATAACTAAAAAGCTGATCGTGGGGTCACAGCCACAGAAACCTGAGGACATAGAACATTTGAAACATGTTGAGAATGTGGCTTACATTCTTAATTTGCAGCAGGATAAGGATGTTGAGTATTGGGGTATTGATTTGAAGTCCATTATACAAAGATGCCGAGAAGTTGGAATTCGTCATATGAGAAGGCCTGTAAGCGAGTCTTGGTCATACTTTATGAGAATACTTTATTTTTATGACCATGCACTAAATTGTTTGCATGATGTGCTTTCTGCTAACTAAGTGAATTTGGAAAGATAACAGGCAATCGATTTTGATCCTGATTCCTTGAGAAGTATATTACCAAAAGCTGTTTCATCACTGGAATGGGCTATTTCTAAGGGAAAAGGCAGGGTATATGTGCACTGCACAGCTGGACTTGGAAGGGCTCCCGCTGCTGCAATTGCCTACATGTTTTGGTTCTCTGACATGAATGTGAGTCCTGTCTAGTTCCTTGCTTGTTTCCTTTCCTTTTGTGTTCAGTATTTGCTATGATGTTCTTTATAAAATCTGAGTGAACATGAAATGTATGAAGTTGGGATCAACATTTGAATTCAGATAATCATCAGATCTTGCTAATATTGGCAATGATAGTGGGGAACATTTACTGATTCTCATTTTGTGCCCTCGAAACAGCTAAATAAAGCATATGATGCACTAACTTCTAAGAGACCTTGTGGACCCAATAAAAGATCAATACGAGGAGCCACATATGATCTGGCCAAAAATGATCCAGGGAAGGAGCCATTTGAGAGTCTGCCGGATCATGCATTTGAAGACGTTGCAGATTGGGAGAGGAACTTGATTCAGGAACGTGTACGTGCTCTTCGTGGAACTTAAAATCATTTGGGTAACTTCTACAACTCCATTTGGACGACCTTAGCCTTTTAGTAGTAATTTTCCATAACGCATGTGTAATGTAACAAACAACCAATCATCATTGTTAAACTTTTCTCTTTTCATTGATGCTGATTATTGGTCGATAAACTTAATGACTTCCTGTATCGAATTTGTATCATCGGCAGCTTCACAGAAGGAAGAAAGCTTTGCAGATGGTAGACTGATAGATATCCAGGAGCTGAGGAAGGGTGCTGTGGCAATGGCATTGCTCATAGCAGGACACTGCAGTGCCTATTTATACAATAATCGAACTTCAAATACAAGTACTATACTGTCAGATGTAGGTTCTTTTATACAAATGGACTAATACTTTTTATTCAACCTTTATTTGAGTTGAAATAAGTTTCCAAATCTTGTAGATTTTCTTATATTTTATATAACTTTTCTTTTACAATATTTTATATTTTTTATGAACACCTTGCGGTGTGTTGAGTATTAATTTTCGTATCTCTATGGTTACAAGTTTTTTTTTTTCCTTATTAGCAAAACATCCCCTCTTCTTTATTTTGAATCCCAGATGCTCCTGTAGCTTATGTATTCATCTTATTCTTTATTTACCCTATTACATTGTATTTTCAAAAGTTTTTTGTTTTGTTTTTTACTATAGATACCCTATCCCTAATTTGCTAGTTAGAATTTCAATATTAGGACTTCATCTGATATGAATATAAGATAATATGAAAACCAAATTCATTGAAAGCTCTGTTTTTCACATTTATATAAATAAGAAATTGTTAGTGTGTGTGTAAATTTTCAAGTAGGTACGAAAAGATTTACAATGATTTCCGTAGCTTAGGAATAGGAATGGCATTCATTAACAACTAGTGCTACAAATATGAAAACTTTTGTGGAAAAGCTTTTCAGGAACTCTGTAGTACAATATGGAACCTCGCCAATTGTGCTTGCCGCCGTCCTAAATGGAAACCCGTGACTATCCACACTAAGCAAACCTGAACCCAAAAACAGAAAAGGAATGTCTTGAGTCTGCGGATTGAATGCGTTCTCTCAAGGGATAGCACAGACCAAAACTAATGCAAGGAGCATAAAGATCTACCGTGACAAAAAAATTAACACTGTACATACCGGAAGGGCATACAAGGACACCGTTGATGTCCTCTCATGGAGTGTACTGAAGAGCAGTTTGTACATTCCTGCTGCTGTAGCATCTCCTAGACGTTGAACGATTACATCAATGCATACCTGCATCATGTTGTGATCTTAGCAGCCATGATTAACTCTGTGATTTTTTAGAAATGATTCAGTATAAGTGTACAGATATTAATGGACCTTAGCTTTGTATTTTTCCTCCTGCGAGACTACAGTAAATAGGAGTTCTCTTCCAGGCCTCGTCACCACATAAGTAACCACCTGCAAAGATATGAACTACATAAGAAACATAATCTACAATGAACTTCAATTTGTTCCTTGATTATCTCCATTAACTCTGGAACTTGAAACTTCATCCTCAACATGCCAGAGAGCTTGTCAGCCACAGCAATAACCTGCATGATTAAATTAAACAACAAATGTAGGTATGGAAAAGGCACTTGACCGACCTTTCGCAGAGTCTCACAGATGGCAACGGCTACCCAAGTTGGCCAAACAGCAATAGCAACCAAATTTGAGCAGGCAACAACAGGTGCAGAACATATAGCTACAGTGACCCCTGCTATAGTAAGAATGTGCCCCTGTATTTCATTGATAATTCAAATCAAGAGAAATTAAATGGAATATAATAAGCATGATACAATACATTGATGAAGAAAATTAGTTCAAAAATGAAGTTGGAGCTTTCTTCACATTAAAAATTAGCTGAAGAATTCAAAAAACACCTCAGCATAGGGACTTACGATTATTATATAAACTTGTGATCAACTTCCTCAATCTAGGCAGAATAGTAAAGCATAGACACAAGAAAAGCTGCGATCAACTGATATCAAGGATAACTTACTGTCAATGTCAGTTGTCCAGCCAGGATAAACACAGCAATGAAGCTATTTATCTGTGCAAATAGTTTTCTCCTCCCAAGAGAGCTTGTGACAGTCATGGCAATCACAGTTACTTTCTGCAGTTGCAGAGAGAGAACCATAACTATCAATGGTAAAAGGAAGTATGTCTTACACTGCCTATATAACAGAAATAGTACAAAGATACCAGAAGCAAATAGGACTTAGTTGATTCTACTTTTGAGAAACGGTGGTAGCATATCTAACCGGCGCATCAGAGCCATTCCAGTAGACCCTTATTCGCAACTACAAATTAAGGTCCCCTAATTCTTGTTGACTCTCAACACCAAGTGTATCTAATCATTATAGGATTCTCCACCACAAAGGGATGTACTCCCTACTTAATTTATTTTTCTTCTGAAATATACTTAATGTTAAACCCCATTATCAACTAGTTCAGTATCAAAAATTGAAACTGGTCCATTCAATTATATAAAAAGAATTTTATTGTCTCTGGTTGACTTCCAATCACGAAACTGAATAAAAAATTCCTACAAGTTGCCTATCATTCATCTATTAAGAGTTCAAGTCAATGCAAGGATGAGCAGTTTTCTGTACAAGGGTAATCAGTTTTCTACCCAAGGGTAATCAGTTAACTAAGAAAGAAATCTGAAATTAAGAGAAGGATATAAACAAAGCAGAAAGAAAGCTACTTTGGCATTTCCAATGTTCACCTCTTTTAGCACTTGCAAAGGAAAAATCATGCATAAAATCCAGATAGTTTTGTACACTCACTGTACCTTGAAGTCCTTACAATTCAGTCAAGCCATACAAAGCAACTTTAAATTGACTGAAACTTCAAAATACATACCATGTAGAAATTCCAATTTACCTGAAAATAGAAGAATGAGGAGACAACTGCACTCAGCCAAAGGAATAAAGACACATACATCAAATAAGGTGATGATAATATAAGTCGAAGTCCGTCCAAGCTGGCTGAAAGTTGGGGCTTCACCCTGGATGCAGGTGCCTTGGTTGAAGGAAAGGCTGGTGCGGCCTGCTCGTAAGCCTTATTGTCTAGATCAGGATCAAGTTTTCTATAGCAACAAGCAAATTTATTTAACAACAATGAAAAAAAGAGGGTATGAAGAGAATAGCAGATTGCAATTAAGATATACACATTCCTTCCTGTAAAACTGGTATCTATATGATTTTCAAACCAGAAAATATACCGAATCTACATGCATAAAACTAAATTATGCTGAGAAATGCCCAGAAAATACCTAACCTTGTAGGAGATAATTCTTCAGAAAGATGAACATTGTTGATCCCCTTTGATGATTGTGCAGCAAGTTCCATTAACAATGCAGCAACTAAAAGTAGAACTGAAAATGAATGAACTAGTTAGAAACATTAGGAAAACCACGTGGAAAGAAGCTATATAAGCTCCAACCATAATATGTCATACATGGACCCAACCACGCCATTCCAGTAGCAAAGAGTGATCCACAAAGCTGACCAAGAGTAGCACCAGCACCAATGAACCCAAACAATCTTGAACCTGACTGGATACATACCAATGTCAAACACAGAAATGAACTGTAAAGAAAAGGAAATAAAGTAAAAGCCTGAAGATCCTTCATTTAGTATCCTAACCTCACAGTCCATGACATCAATAACCCTTGCCCAAGTCGAAGAGATGGTGATGAGATTAAGCAAAGCAACCTTGAGAGCAAGAAATACAATAAGAAATCATGGAAAGAGGTAAGCAAAGAAATCCCAAAAAAGAGATGCAGCACTCTGCCAGTAAAGCATCAACAAAGAGTCGGGCTATTATCATACCCAGAGAAACAATCCGATTCTGGCAGAAACATAAAACCACCCATGATTAACCCAATCTCCAGTACTTTCAGAAGAAGTTTGATTAAAATGAACATTTAGATCCTCCTTCAATTGAGGGGATATGGCGCCCGTGCTCTGGGCGTGGAAAGAAGGAGATCATACTCGTCAATGAAGTTATTGAGAATGAAAACCAATTAAAAGAAAGAAATAGAACAGAAACTATCACTCATCGGGATCAAGGCTAGCACCTTTTGTTTAATAGGGGAATATCCAGTCGAAGAAAAGTGCCATAAAACGAAGAACACAACAAGGGATACACTAAAAAACCTGTGTATCAAAAACAAAGCCTGGGAATTTCAAAAAAAGCACTTATTACCAACCAATTACCAGAGTCAAAAAGAAAAGGAACAAAGCAGAAATACCAAAAATCCAAAATTTCCAAAGAGATCAGAATGTCAGCGCAGTGGTATCATCATAACCATGTAACAAGAATAGAATCAATAACAAATTCATAGCGCTTTCCTTTCCATAACAGAATAAACAAACTTACCTTGGCTTTAGAGAAATTAGGAAACGCGAAGAAGAGTGTGGATAAAGGGGCTGCAATTAAAGTGAGAACTAGTGACCCAACAAAGAGACCCGGTAGGTTGGATAATCCTAAGGAGATTGCACCCTCGTCCCGCAACGGTAGCACCACAAAGTAAGCGCTCAAAATCTGAAAACCAAATCGTTAGCTCAAATCAAAAGCCAGAATCAACAAAGAACAGACAGAGTTGAGAAGATTACGAAGAAGAAACAGGAAGAAGAATGAAGCAAAGTGGAGGTTTCATTAGGGTGGACGGAGACAAAATAAGAGAGAACTGCCCCTAGTCGAGGGCTACCCATCACTAATTCTGTAAAAATTAATCTTCCAACGCTAAGAATCCCAATCCATGGGTGATTGGTTCGAGCGAAGATCAAACCTTTGTAATAGAAATCGGAGCTTGCTGCAGTTACACCTTACACCATTTCTATTCGTTTGACTTAAAAATAAATTAATTTTATAAATTAAATAAATAAATAATTTGATTTTAAATTGTTATACAATATTTTTAATAATAAATTCTTCATTTTATTAAATTAATAAATTTTTATTTATAAATTAGCAGTTATTTATTTGTAAAAAATAAATATTAATATTAAAGAATATTCATTTAAAAATTAAAAATTTTAAGATAATTATTTAATAGAAAATAATTTATTTTGAAATAATTTATTATAAAATTTAAAATAAGATAAAATAATGTGAATAATTAAATTATATTAGTTATAATTTTTATTAGTAGTTAATATTAAATACTTATATAAATATATTTAGATAATGATAAAATTAGATTATAAAAAATTAAAACATAAAAACTAATATTTATAGTTTTATATATTATGAAGATTGGAATAAATCAAAACTAAAAATAGGAAGTAGAAACAATTATCTTAATCAAAAAAATGTTGAATTTGAAAAATGAAAAATAAAAAAGACAAAAATAGGAAATAGAAAAGGGAAAAGAACAGAAAGATTCTTCTTCCCATAGTGCAATATCACGAAGTTTTATATTAAATGTTTTGTTTAATATTTTAAAAATTAGTGATAAGATAAATTATTTAAAGTTTAAAAATTTAGTTGATATTAATCTATTATAAAGTAGGCTTATAATAAAAATTGTACAAAATTTAAAAATTAAAAAATAAAACTATCTTTACTTATAAAAAATTAAAATTTAATTAAAAATCAAAGATTATTAAACAAAAATAAACTCTTTTATTCTAATTTACAATAATTAATTAATTTGTAAAATTTGATTAATTAATTAATTAATAAGTCAATTTTTAGAAATGGACCAGTAATTAAATAAACCAAATATTTTGTATTTATTGATTTTGCTCCTATGAATACAAATAATATAAAGAAATTATTTCCAACGGATCCAAAGAATATATAGAATTACCTTTTTTAAAAAATTCTATTTCCTTAGTATTAGTTTTCATTCCAATATCATTCAAAATAGGATGTGGGACTTTAGGAGGTTGTCCAAATTTGTAGTCCTATAATTCTACTTCCCCACATTGTGCATCAAAAAACTCCTAATGAATAAATATTTAGAATGAATTATATTTTTTACATATATATATATATATGTAATTCAGCTGCTAAAAGTAATACTGCATGAACAATCGCAATTTCATTGGTTAATGGTATTAACAGAACAAAGGTTTGACTCTAGTCTCTCCTTCCTCAGCCTCTCCAACTCCTTGACCATTTGCCAATGCTCCATTGAAAGGGAGGTCTCACCAAAGCTTGCAGAGATTAGCCGCCCCATTGTCAGCAATCTGTATGCCAAACCAAGAAACATGAAAATTTACATGAGAATGAATGACAGTGAAATTGATTGCTCATGCAATAAAATTTCCAAGCTCCTTACCTGTTGAAATCTTGACCGCCTAAGCTTCGATCTGCTTGTCTTAGAGCAACTAAGTCATTTTCTACGACCTGTAAAACATTGGCAATGGTTTCAAAGTTCAATCTTGCAGCCACAATAAGTTCATACAACAAAGCTTTTGGTGATTAAAAAACCACAGTAGCATCAGGAAGCATAATAAGGAAAATGTCTGGGTGAACCAGTCAAAAGGAATAGTAGGCTTTGGAGACTAAATTGTTCAATCTAAATTCAGACCTTCTGCATTTCAGAATCAATTGTATGTGACAATGTCCTAACAGTCGCTAAATACCATCTCCAGGCTTGAAGCCCACCAGCAGCCACAACTTCAGAAGAATTTGTCGAAGGTTGAAAAGGCATAATTATATCAGCTGGCATGATGTTTGATTTCCCCTCGGACAATACCATCAATTGGACATCAGTTGCCATCTCCATCTTATAGTATTTGAAATCATATTCGACCTGGAATAGACATGATTGTTGTCAGATGTCAAGTTAAAGAGGCATCTAGTGAAGCAGTCAAGTAGACCTTCATAAATTTTTCAGACATATTAGCCAAGATTGTAATTACCTTTTGCAACTCTATCAGATCTTTTAGCAATCTTACATTTTCAACCCCAATAGAGCTGAGAGTTCCTGCTTCTAATTGGGTTTCATCAATGATCAAGTGAGAACCCTCAGCAAGCTGCAGAACTCCAGGTACCAGTCTGAAACATCAACCAATAGAACTATCAACACATCATCAAGACATCAATACTACCCATTTAATTGTATAACAAAGGAAAGAACAACTGAGCTCTGCAATTGAAGCAAAATGACTAGATACCTATTTGTCCCATAGTCTTTTCTGGGTGCAAAGGAATCCTTGTTGAGGTATTCTAAGGTGAGGGGTATGCGATTTGTGAATGGCAGGAGATTCTTGATAGCAGTATGAATCTGACTGCCAAACAGAGTGCCATTATCCTTGTTCAAACAAGTGATGTTTAATGAAAGCTTCGCTACAGCAACACCATCAACTCTCGTGTGTACCTAATTGCAAAAAGCTCGTCAGTTTCCAAAGCAAGGAGTTATAAAGGTGTGTAAAGGAAATGTACCACTGAAAAAAAAATGCATAGAGAACAGAAACAACTGTCTCTTTAACTCTAGAAACAGAGAATATATAAGGAAATGCACATAAAAGAAAAGAACATACCCGGGATAGAAGATGCAACAAAATAAAATGTGCAGCTAATGCATCATTGCAAGAAATAGCAGTAAGATGCTTCAGTAGAGCTTGCCTCGCATCTTTGACTAAATGGGGCTTTGGCTGTTTAATCAAAGGAACATTAGTTGTAATCAGTTTACAAAATAGATGGGGCTTCGCAAATAAGTAGAAGCAATCAATTTGCATAACATTGTGGTTAATGGTGAATAAGGTTGTATATAAGTTACCTCTACTTGAGAGGGATTATGCAAAAAGTCATCAACTTCAAGCTTCCTATGAATAATACAATGAAGCCTAGGCACCTGGACCAAAAAGGAAAATGAGAAATGCTGCATTAGTATCTTAGAGAGCATGTAGAGAACAAAAAGAATACTAAGATTCCATTATTCTCGTAAAATTTTTTGACTCGATAAGTAAACTCTTCGTTAAAATTTTAAGTTACAGGATTTATATTATTGTTACAACTTTATTCGGGATGCCAACAGAAGTTAATACCTTGTTGGGCGGCAGATGAATATATATAGGATCATAGCACTCGTCATTATCATCTTTATCCTCCATCGTAAGCTCTGGATCAAAGGTAAGGACCCCAATAAATTCAAACACTTCATTCAGTTTAAGATCAGACTCTGGAGAGTTATATATCTGCACAGGTAATTGAGTTTATTACTTAACAAGGGGGGACAAGGTGCAGGGCCTTGAGTCCAACAACCAAAAGTTTGAGATAAAATAAACTAATTACTTTTACAAGACAAGGAAAAGAACTCCTGTCACCCTGGGGCAGCTGAATTGTACCAGAAAAAGAATCCTTGGTTTTAGAGTCTCGAGACTGTGAAGATGGAGATGGCTGGCCGTCTTCCTTCTGTCAAAGGTAACAATTCTGTTTGTAAGCTTGATATTTCCAGGAGCACATACCAACACTGTGCTGGCAAGTAACCATACATACTGATTTTGACTCAGAAGCTAAAAACATAGTGGTTAGTGCTCACATCTAATGTTATGAGCAAAGAACTCCGAAGATCATGTTTAGAAAAGCAAAATGCAAAAGGCAATTCTTCATACCATCCTCTTTGCATTAGGAAAATCTTCAAACTCATTACTAGAGACCTGCAATTGGAGATGATAATTTTGGAATCAAAATAATCATTACAACGACAAGAAGAAAAGAATCATACACTTTTCAATAAATGGATTGAAGAAGAACAAAAAAATGGTAATCATGAACTCAGTATAATCAATGGCTTTAGTCAACTATATCATCGTGAACCAAAGCCATTATAGTCTAAAGCTAGAAGACAAGAAATGCCATAATTGAAATTTACTTGAAAAAATAATAATAAGAAAGAGAAAAACCAAAGACATAGAAATTAAAAGTAAATCATTGCAATCAGTAACTTACAATGTCCATTATACTCCGCTTATCTCTCTGTTCAGACATCGACTCCATGTGTCCATTGACGGCTGACTCAGTAGCAGATTCAGCCCACGTATTAAGACCCGGAACCTATAAGAGAGACACAAAGAAAAAAGTTAGTTCCGCTCACAACAATAAGACTTTTAAAATTATGCTTAGCTTCTTACAGAGAAGCTATATTTAGCAACAACTTTATTTCAAGTACTGAAGAGGCAAATCCCACATGACAACACCGTTACTACCTATCAAATCAAGTATTTAAACTTAAAATACCAATTATAGTCCGTGAATTAACTGTAGGAGAGCTAATGTCAAAATGCATAACACGAGTGACGAAAACTCACAGTAACACAATACAGCAAACGACGTTCCCAAATGCGCATATCAGGTGAAGGGGGCATGGCGAATTGAGAAACATCCACGAACTTGTTGGTTCTCCAAATCGATTCATCCTTGAACAGTATGTCGAAAAAGAAAGAAAGAAAATTGGTTAGCAAACAAAATGCTACATTAATAATACAAAAACAGAAAGAAGGGAGTATATTTGTGTGTATACCTTAAAAGCACCAACATAGAATTCATTTCCTAACATGTCCTGTATCATTCCACGGAAGCGTACAAGAGTGTTCGGTTGAATCCACCTTACAGTCAAAGGATTGAGCATCGGAACCTATACAAAGGATTCTTATTTGTAAGAATATTCCAGAACCCAGTAGAAACAGAGGCGAATAAAAGAGCAAGCTGCAAAACGTAGTTACTTTGGATAGATTATCTTGTTCGAAGAGGAAGTTGCGGAAGACTTCGAAGACTCCCCAATCCCTAACATCGAAGGCTGACGGATCAGAAACAGAAGTCATTGCCTTCTCGAACGTCAATCGAACGGCTCCAAGAGGGTTTGCCAGGCAATCGTACAAAGGCCCCACCATATTTTGTGATTGTGAATGATCTCTCTAACTCTAATCTGTGCGTCAGCGTCTCCGTGGTTGTTGTTTGAGACGACCGCAAACGGCTTTAATGGTGAGATAATCTTCCCGCCTAAACAACAACTTGGTCCCGCCATTTTGTGGTAGTTATTAGCTACTGAGCTAAGATAGGAAGCAACAGCTTTCAAGCCCATAAGCCCATTATAACTTTGTGCGTTCGTTTCTTCGTATTGGGCATTGGGTCTGGTGAACTCGAAAATCGATTCTAAATCTACTGATGATGAGATTTACAAGACCAAACTAAGTACCACGCAAGGCTGTCGTCTTTCCTCTTCCTCTCACAGACCATTTCATCTTCTTATGAGCTCACAGACCATATATTCGATAACTAATTTCTTTTATAAATATTTTTTTTCAAAAAGACCTTCATTAGCCTTTTTTATACTAACAGCCAGTTTTATAAAAAGAACTTCCATCACCCTGTAAAAAGAGGATTAGTATCCTTCTCTACAAATCTCCATCTCTGTTAATTATTCAATTTCAAGAAAGTGTTAAGAGATGGTAGAACTAGATGAACAACTTAATAACATTCAGGAGCTTTATGATTACTTTAACACCTCATCAGAATATGATCAGGATTGTTTCAAAGAGAAGTTTATAATAATAAACGACTGGTTAGTCCTTTTTCTCGGGTTATACACAATAGGACTAATCATATTCCAACAATCTTAGTCGAGACTTTCCTAGAGGTAGACTAATCTAAGGAGAACGAGAAAGCCAAGTTAAAATGTTGTATTCAGCTGATGTATGCCTCAATTTTAAGCCATATGATTTATAAATACATATTCATTGATGCTTGCTCATTCTATCTTAGTTCTTTATATTCATGTCATTGATTTCTGCCTCGCTAGCCTTAATGTTGTGGAGCCTCTCATTTTATCGCTGTTCAAATGCTATCAATTGGTTGACCAGTGATTGGTACTCGACGGAAGTAGTTGGAGAAGTTGAATGCATGGCTTCGGGCGGTTGAACATCATCTTCTTGTGCAGCTTCCACTTCTGCAACTTGTGCTCGAAGCTTCCCCCATGTCGTCATGGATAAGAACATAATGATCGCCTTGCCACCTGAAAACTTTCATCTACACCAAAGATTGCAAGTTGAGAGTCGAGTTGCTTGAAACTAACCGCATTGGTGTTCTCTCGATTAGCAAGCCAAGATGTTCCCCAGTTTTCGTCACGAATGCCCCAACTACTATTTTACCTACACTAACTTGAGTCACTTCATTTAAATACACACCTAACCAAATCCTGGCATTAAAAGGCTTGATATGTACCATACACTATAACATAAATAATTCAGTTTTGGAAACCGCCCCATTGTTATCTCCTCTACTGAATAACGTCAAAGTTAAAAATCGATAGAAATAGCGAAAGACAAGGTCTACGATGACAGATGATTTAGACCGACTGGGGGAAAACACTTTCCTACAAGTGGTCACTTGGGACAAAAATTCGCTAGCCACAAAATCATCAGGATATTCATACCAATCACTATTTGGAAAGCCAAAAATAACATTCAACACTTCTAAAGTGATCACATAATGTGCATTCATCAATCAAATTTTAAGACTACCCACAATGTCTCTAGTAGTAGTTTCATGGATTACTTCTAAAGTGGTCAGAAACTCTAATGTTAATTCTACGTTAGAATTTTTTCTAAATTCGGAAAATTTTTCTCAACCTACATTTCACAAAAACTCATGAACTCGATCAAATATTCTTAATTCAACAAGTGCTTGAGAATCTAAAAATCTATTCGAAATAATTTGATGATCCTTAAGAATGACATACTTTTGTTTGTGCTCTCTAGTTTGAAAGTTGAGGCATGGGATACTTGAATTTGGGAACTATTGATTGTGAGGTGGAGAGGAGAAAACTCTGGGGTGTCTCATCCCTGGGGGCATGACAGGCTGCATCGGTCAAGGCGATGTGGATGTGCTTCTACTAGGTTGTTGGTGCACACGGGCATGCATTAATACTAGCTAAAGAAGATTGCACGGGAGTGCATTGTTTGGGCGAGGAGTGCGTCGGTGGTCACATGGGCGTGCAGTGTCTGGGCAAGGACTACGGTGATTGCAAGGGATGAATGCTGGAGAAGATGGAGAACACCCCGAGAGAAACAAATCTGGAAAAAGGAAAAAGAGAAGATAGCGAAATTAGGGTATTGGGGAGTATTTAAAGAGGGGTAGGAAAGTCACAAGTGTGCTTCAATTGAATCATAACAACCCCTTTTTTCTTACAGAAGCGCTTGCTTCAAATTTCAGAATTGGATGAACTTTGGAGTGAGGCTTACGAGAATTCCAAAATTTACAAGGAAAGAACAAAATGTAAAATCATTTATGGATCGATTCATTTTGCATACCTATATCCATGATTGTTATTCGTAAGATGTTGATTTCTTTGATGCAAGTTTATTTCCTCTCGTCTTCTTTCATTAGAGAATTCTTCAATGGTTCAGAATAGTGTCATTCAATAAGTTTATTCAACTTATATAGCATCACTAATGGACATGTCCTTTGGTAAGTGGAAGAGAGAGGAAAAGGGTCTTTGACCCATTTGAGACCCATTCTATAATACCCAATAATCATTATCTTGGGTGCTTTTAATTGGACTCAAATTTATAAGTGACATGGGACATAAAATAGTCTAACAGTATTGTCCAAGAAGTTTTATACGTTGATTCTAAAGACCAAAAATCAGTTTGTCTTAAGTAGTAGGAGTGATTTCACTTCCCCTACAATGACTTCTTATCTGCAAGGATTCTCTAAATTGGCTTTATCAGAAGTGAATTATTCTTGAGTTTCAGTGGAGTAACCCTGAGACCCCCTTGTTTAAAGATCTACTACTTCCTAAGGAACTTTAGTTATATACGAGGAGTTGGAAGTACCAACCTAGAGAAAATTCCTGAGACATTTTTATATTGTTTTAGTGCGGATAAAAGAGGGCAATGTGAGCAAACCAATGGACATGAACAGAGTTCAGCACTACATTGATCAACTGAATTCTTCCCGCAAATGAAAGTGATATGCTATACTAGTTATTTATCCTGAACTTTGGTGATTAAGGGCAATAATTAAAAGAATGTGGGCTTTTTATGAGAGGCAGATATCCTTAAATAGGTGAAAAGTAGTCGCTTTTCTTCGAGACTAGTGATTGAAAAAAACCAAGCCGATGAGTGAGATGTAAAGGCAGAGATAAAGAAATAACCTTTCTCCATATTCATAATTATGGTACAGATGCTTAAAAATCTCTAGGCAGTGTTTTAAAAACCAGACCAAACCGGCCGGTCGGACTGAAAAATTAGTGACTCAAAGCATAAAACGGTTCGGTTTAACCTTTATTTTTTTTGAGTGGTTGGCCCGTTTATTTTACAATTTGACCTATAAAAACTTGTGAACCGGTATAAGAGAAAACCGCCCGGTTCACGTAAAATAACTCTCTCTCACATCTCTCTCTCACGTCTGTCAAATAAAACTCAAAAGTAGAATAAAAGGAAGATATCGCCGCTTGAGAAGGAAGACACCGCCGCTCTCTCAAGCCTCATCTTACCCACTGTCGTTGTTTGCTCTATTCATCAGGTCGTTCTCTCACGTCTCTGTCACGTTTGTCTCTGTCTCTTAGGTAGCGAAATTGGGATCTTGCGAGGTGGGGACTAGTAGTGCTTCTCTTCCTGGTCAAACGCTTCTGTTGGTTGGTTTACGTAGTGTGGCTCTTCTTGCTCTGCTTTTCTTTACTTTTTGGACTTGTTTAGATTTAAAAAGATAGAAGAACTAAAGGTTATGTGAAATTATTAGTTTATTCCGTATAAAACAAAAGATTAAAGTGATGGGACTTTGCAGTACTTGTTAAAGGCTTAAAGCAATTCCTTGATAAAACAATAGTCAATGACGTGGCCCACCATAAGAAAGACATTAGGTTTTTTTTTCTCTAAGAGACCTTAGCTTTATTAGACTTACAGAGGAGCTTTTCATGGATCAAAAACTTCCAAGGTTGCTTATCTAAAAGGGACGGTCATACTTTGCTTCAAATTTTCCCAAGTTATTTTGTTACTGTGCTTCCCCAAAACATCTCTAAACCTTATTGCATCTATTTCCATATTCAAGCTTTGAATTTGATTAATAATTCTTAAAACTATCTTTCATTTCTCTTTTGACTTAACTTTTCAGTCTTCACTATTATTATACTCTTTTTATCTACTAAACTAGTCTTGTCAAACTTGTGTTGTGCATACTACAAAGTCCCTTTCCTACGTGCAAAGTGCAAACGTCAACATTATAGGAAGTTCAGAATTTAGAAACATGGATATTCCTAGTGAAATTAGTTCTCCAAATGATTTGAATACTCCTAATCCCAACACACAATCATCCGGACAACAATCCACAACGAACTCAGTTAATCCACATCGTCGAAAAACCGATCCTGCATGAGAGCATTTTTCTTTGCATAAAGAGGGTGCTACTAATATATTTACTTGTCTACATTGCTCATTGGTTTTTAGAGGAGGTGGCATAAATAGGATGAAACAACATCTTGCTAGTGTACCTGGTCAAATAAGTCCTTGTAAAAAGGTTAGTCATGATGTCCGTCAAAAAATGTTAAAGTCACTAAGGCAAGTGCAACAAAAGAAGCAAAATGAGGATTTGAAGGAAGCATATGGTGATCAACCTAAATGTCAAGAGGAAATTCAAGAACTACAACAAACGTGTTCAACTAAGAGACAACCACTTGGTAAACGCATTGAGAAAAGGAAAGCTGTTGATATAGAAAGATATTCATATTTTGCTCCAAGGAGAACTCCAATTTCTCAACCGAGTTTGAGAAGTGTGTTATCTAGTAAGGAACCAATTCACAAGGCACATATTGCAATTGCTAGATGGATTTTTGATGCTTGTATTCCTTTCAATGCAATTCAGTCTCCTTACTTTCAAGAAGCATTGGATGCAATTGCTGTTATTAGGCCTGGGATTAAAGGTCCATCATATTATGATTTGAGGGTTAATTTATTAAGAGATTGTAAAAGAGAATGTCAGCTACTTGTTGATAAAAATCTGGAAAATTGGGCTAAAACAGGTTATACAATTATAGCAGATGGGTGGAGTGATCAAAGACAAAGAACTTTGATAAACTTTCTAATTTATTGTCCAGCAGGTATAATATTATGAATTTGTTTGTTATTATTCAAGTTAAGCTTTTTAACTTTGTTTATTTTTTTACAGGCATAACATTTGTGAAATCTGTTGATGCTTCAGATATGGTAAAAGATGCGAGATCATTATTTAACTTATTTTTTGAAGTTATTGAGTGGGTTGAAGCGGATAATGTTGTTCATATAGTGACAAATAATGCAACAAATTATTTGGTAGCTGGGAAATTAGTACATGAACGCTACGAGCATATTTTTTGGTCACCTTGTGCTGCACATTGTTTGAATCTCCTTCTAAAGGACATTGGTATATGCCTCATGTTGTAGAACTTGTTTCAAAGGCTTCAAAGGTGACTTCTATTGTGTACAATCATATAATCTTCTTATCTTGGCTAAGAAAAAGAGAAGGTTGGAGAGAGATAGTGCGTCCAGGGGCAACTCAGTTTGCCACTACTTTCATTACTTTGAAAAATGTTTATGATCATAAGCATGACTTACAAGCTTTGGTTATTGATAAGCAAAGACTGCAACAACAAATTTGTTAGTTCTATTTTGTTAGATAGCAAGTTTTGGAATGATTGCTTGATCATGGTGAAAGCTGTGGCTCCTATCATTCGATTGTTAAGAATTGTAAATGCAGATGAAAAACCTTCTTTGGGTTATGTTTATGAGGGTATGCTTAGGATTAAAAATGCAGTGAAGATCTCTTTAAACAGAAGCCACAATTATATAAGCCTTACACCGATATCATCAAGGCTCGATGGGATAAGCACTTAAAGCTTAATCTTCATGCTGTAGAGTATTTTTTAAATTCTACTTTCTTTTATGCTGAAGGCTATCGTGAGAAGAATAGGATTGTATCTGCTTTTCTTGATATGTTTGATATAAAAAGTTTTTGTGCTGACTTGTCGAAAGGCATTCAAGAGTTTCAAGTTTATTGTGATCGCCAAGGAACTTTTAGTCGAGAAAGCGCTCTTAAGGTGTTAAAGTTAAACACCTTACGCCCTGGTAACTATTATATTAATACTAATATAATATTTTTTAATTCTTAATTATATTCTTTAATACTTTTATTGTTTATTATCTATGAGTATTTTGTTGTTTGATAATTTCAATTTTTTGTAGATGAATGGTGGTGATTGTATGGGGGTAGTACTCCAATATTGCAAAAGCTGGCTATTCGTATTCTTAGCAAAACATCTTCCTCTTTTGGTTACGAGAAAAATTGGAGCTTTTTCAAATGCATTCACACAAAGAAGAGAAATAAATTGGAGCATCAAAGGCTATGTGATCATGTTTATGTCACTTACAATTTGCGTTTGAAGAATCGGTATTATCGTTTTCTACTTTTAGCTAAACGTTATTAACTTATTATTATTATTTGCGATTTCCAACATAGTTATATTAGAACTTACCATTAATGTTTTGTTTTAGGTTGCCAAACAAGAAGATGAAATATGATCCTATTGATTATGAATCTATAGACAAACTTAATTTTTGGATTATTGAAAACGATGGATCCCCAAAGCTTGGTGAGGAAGATATTGCAAATGCTATTTATCAGGAAAATGTAATTCCAATAATTGATGAAGCACCACAACAACATGAAGGTTATTATTAATTTACTTTGTAATATACTATTACAGATTAGATATATTATTTCTAAGTGTAATTTTGTCTAATATTGTTTATTATAAAATTAGATGATGAAGAAATTGCCGAACAACCAAATTTGGAATCTGTTGAAGATGCTTATATCGGCAATGACGAAGGAACATTTGATTTTGATCTCAACTTGAATGAATATTATGATTAGTAATTTTTTTAAATCCTTTTGATGAAATATGACTAGTTAGCTTTGTTATCTTATTTTGTGTTGTGTTGGTGAATTTTTTTAAAAAAACTTGTATGTTTGAAGTTTTTAGGTTGAATTTTGGAATTTAAGTTAAGTTTACAATTAGATAAATAATTAAATAGTATATTTAAAAAATATCTTATATATATAATATTTAAAATAAAAATTTATATTTATTACTTATTAGTCACTGGTTCGACCACAGTTGAATTCTGGTTGAACCATTGACCTTTGAATCAGTTGCTTCTTCGGTTTAGTCACTCATCTGGTTTTTAAAACATTGTCTCTAGGCATTGACCATTAATTGAAAATCTTCAGAGTACCAAGTCATCTGCAAATGATAAGCTGTGTATCTCTCACCTCTCACCTTTTTTTTTGGTGAAGTTTGAATTCATTTTCTATATTGATGCATCAATTGGTGAGTCTTGAGACAACCTCTATTCGTAGAGCAAATAAATAAAGGGAAAGTGTATCTATCACCTTACATGGTTCCTCTTGCCTTCTTAACGATTCCACACATCAATATGCTGTAGGAAGGAATTGTAAGACATTTTAGTATCCATTGCAGGAATCTTGCTAGAAATCCAAAAGCCTACAGTATAATTGAACTAAAGTTTAGGGGACTTCTTGATTGAAAGGACCGAATTATATGGTGCTTATTTAGTAACTAGTGATTATTATTATCAAATAAAAAAAATTATTTATTAAAATAATATTTTTAAAATTTTTGTCATAATAATAGTCACTAATGGTCTCTAGACAGAGATCACCAAGCTTTTTTCTCGTTGAAATTAGAAGGAGACAACTAAATTGAAGAAAGACAAAAAAAGAGGGTGAGAGAAAGGGGGGGGGGGGGAGGGGGAGAGATAGGAAAAATTATTATTATTAATTTTTAAAATAATAAATTATATTTAAAAACTTAATTATAGAAAAGCAATGTAATGATTTCTAAAAAAAATAATTTTTATTTTATTTTAACTTGTGCCATCTTATTTAAATATACCAAATTATCTCTTATAGAAATTTTGTTTTTAATTATCTCCACCTAATTTAATTTAA
>JAOQMR010000211.1:17058835-17072347 GCA_027563865.1 Erythroxylum pelleterianum
AATTACTGCACAACACAAAGTCATAAGACACAAATATACAATTCATCATAAATTCACAATTCAATATTCATTTATTTGTATTAAATATTTTGCAAAACACAAATATACAATTCAATATTCAAATCAACAATCAACACAATTCAATATTTTGATATCCATATTTCATAATTTCATAATCTATAAGTCCACAAAATTTGTTGTAATTTTTTGCAGCCTTCACTAAATTCCTGTCTCGAAGTCGCAAGGACTACAAAACAAAAATACAATTTTTTCGCAAGCTTCATTGAATCCCTAGACTGATGTGGGTCGGGTCAGTGGTCTATGTGTGAATTATGGTGTAATGGTGTGGTTTGGCAAGTGCGGGTGTGACAGGGTCTGGATGCAAGAGTGATCTGCGACTGCAAGTGATTGCCTGAATAGTGCAAGACCACAGGTGCGATGGGTATAGACAAATGCAATGGTCTAAGTGCAGGTGCGATGAGCGGGAGATGAACTTGATTGGTATGACGGTGACTAGTGCAACTAAGACTGAGACGATGAGCTGAGACAGTGAGAGAAGTGAGACAGGCGCAGTGCAGGTGACAATGGTTAGGGTAGGGACTATGGAGGGGGGTCAGCTAAGTTTAGTTGTTAAGGTTGCATTTTTTAAAACATTTCAATTTGGTTCTTAAGTTTTTAAAATTTGTAATGTTTATCATTATTTTATTTTCTTAACTAATTTTAATGGACCTTGTTACTAAAATCCTAATTTCCAACTTTAATTTAACAATCTTTCATTAACCAATTTTAATCATCATTCTTAGTTTCTTACTCAAATTAACTCCATAATCAAGAGTCAACATACATGATACATTACACAGTTCAATTTCATATAACATAATTCATCAAGAGCTAATAATTTAACATACGCAATTACTGCACAACACAAAGTCATAAGACACAAATATACAATTCATCATAAATTCACAATTCAATATTCATTTATTTATATTAAATATTTTGCAAAACACAAATATACAATTCAATATTCAAATCAACAATCAACACAATTCAATATTTTAATATCCATATTTCATAATTTCATAATCCATAAGTCCATAAAATTTGTTGTAATTTTTTGCAGCCTTCATTGAATCCCTTTCTCGAAGTCATAGGGACTGCAAAACACAAATACAAAATTTTTTTGCAAGCTTCTTTGAATCCTTAGACTAATGTGGGTCAGGTCAGTGGTTTATGTGTAAATTGTGGTAATGGTGTGGTTTGGCAAGTGCGGGTGTGACAGGGTCTGGATGCAAGAGTGATCTGCGACTATAAGTGATTGCCTGAATAGTGCAAGACCACAAGTGCGATGGGTATGGACAAATGCAATGGTGCAAGTGCAGGTGCGATGAGCAGAAGACGAGCTTGACTAATACAACGGTGACTAGTGCAACTACAGACTGAGACGATGAGTTGACATAGTGAGAGAAGTGAGACAGGCGTAGTGTAGGTGACAATGGTTAGGGTAGGGACTGTGGAGGGGGTCATGTAAGTTTAGTTGTTAAGGTTAAATTTTTTAAAACATTTCAATTTAGTTCTTAAGTTTTTAAAATTTATAGTTTAGTCTGATAACTAGTCGGTATTTCGGTACTGGCCAGTACCGATTGGTACTAAATCCTAATATAAGAGAATAAGGTATTGCACCATTTTTTGGCTGATATGGTATGATACCCATATCATTGGTTTTAGGCTATGCTTTGCTCTCTATGACTTTTCTTTAGTTAACTAAGAATAGTGTTGTTTACTAATAACACATTTTTCATAAATTTAGGAAGGTATGATAATTTAAGGAAGACCAACCACTATATTTTTCTATTGGAGAGACTTTAATTCATCAAAATTCAAATCTCCTTAGCAGAAATTCCAAATCGATGTAAGGACTTTCTCATCAACAAGCAAGCAAAGTTAAGCACTATTAACCTTTAATGGGAATAACTTGTTTGAACTTATTCGCATAAAAGCAATAAATCCTCTTAAAGGATCATGTATCTTATAAGCATCTTTCTCAAAAGTTATTATATACTACTTTTCTAGTAATTGACTAGCGTTAACAAATTGCTTTTCAAGTAAAGAGCATAAGAAACATTATAATTTGTTGCTACATAACCATTATTGATTCTTATATCAAAATTAGTCTTTCTGATTACATCCACACTAGAACAATCATTAAAACTTATAATAGAACGAAAATTCTTGTTCAAGTTAGAGAAAAAATACATAATTAAACACATATGGTTACTACATCCTATATCCACATACCACAAATATGATTTTGGTTCCTTATTGACTTAGACTGCTATCAATAAAGTTTCCACTTCTGTCTCTTTTTCAAAATTTGATTTCTATATTATTAGACAATTTAGCATAACATTAAAACTATAATAACTTAATTATGACATTCGAAGTACTCTACTTTAGACTTGTCAAATTACTTATAAGATTTGAAATGACTATTACTATTTTGATTACTCTAAACACTCCTTCTCCATCTCTAAATCTTCCTCTAAAGTTTAAGGACTGAGTAGGTTTATAAGCCTTGAAAATTTACTCCTTTGTAGTTGATCTTTGATTTAACTTTAGTTTATGGACCAGAGAAGCTCTAGAGTTTGTCAAAAGAAATAACATCAATATCTTTGGACTCTTTAATCAAGTAGATGACATATTCAAATTTTAGTGTTAAGGAATGTAATTTCTTCTCAATAATGGAAACATCTTGCATCGTCTCATTAAGAAATAATATTTTGGTAAATTATCTCCATGGTCCTTATAAAGTAGCTAGTCACAAATTATTTATCTGTCATTTATAAAGTCCTAAAATCCTTTATCAAGGCTTGAAGTTGTGCACGTTTCATTGTAGAATAACCTTAATGTATTTCCTTCATTGAGACTTAAATGTCCCTGGAAGTTTCTTGGTTAAGAATAGTTGATAAATCGATCAATTATTTGAAACAGGTGATTCTTTTCGTTTAAGTCTTTCAACTTCAGCCAATCTAACTCATTTTTTTTATGCATTTGTAAGTGCTCTTCAGCTGTAGTTGCTATAACGCTTTCTTTAACAACTTGTTAGTGCTACACTTTCTTTAACAACTTGTCTGTGCTCTTTAGATCTTAATAAATTCTTTATTAGCATAGTCATATTGACCATAAAACCTAGAAAAGTTGGTTGTACAAAACTTTTAGAGTCCCATATAAAGAAAAAAAAACTATATATTAGTTTTTAAATATTTTCTATTGCTTATATAAGTAGCTTTGTAACATTATTAATATTAAAAGTGAGTTAAAACAATATCTACTTTAATAGTAATAGCTAAAAGTACCTTAAGTTATTAACCCTAACAAATAAATAAAAGAGGTCAAAGTGATAAAGATAAACAATTACTAACACGTAAAAGTATAACGAAACATAAAAAAGGTTAAATACTCAATTAGAAAGGACTCTTTTTTTGGATTCATAAGTAAGATTGTACAACACTAAGTTTGTTTGAAATTTTCCATTATATGTCAAGAGAAAATTGAGTAATCAACTTCTACACATAAATATGTAAATAAGCTATCATATGAAGACTTTTAACAATAGCATCATTGTCATTTTATAATTTAAGACAAGTTATCATCAAACTACTTTGCAAATACAAAGTCAAAATATAAATAAATTACTAAACAAAATTTGAAGCAATTCCTACTAGGAAATATTATGATAATGAGTCTTTTTAGTTTCAAGTATGTTTAATAACTTCTTACTGCACATAATTTAGTACTATCTATATAATGGATTAAAAAGAGACCCATTTACAACCATATGTTATATGAGTTACTAAATTAGTTTTAGAGACAAAACCATTGTTAAATCTTGACTCGTATTCAAGTTTTAAAGACTTAAGTTGTCCAATGAATTTCTTAAATTATCGACTTGACGATTAAAAGTATTCAAATTTTAAAGACTTCAGTTGTCCAACGAATTTCTTTCAACTCAAAGTTGATTATCTATCTTGAATGTTAAAGAGTAGAAAAGGTCAAATATAAAAGCTTAAAGGGTGTTTGTTTCTATTTTATTTTTTTGTTTCTTGTTACGATATTAATAAAAATGGAAACAATATGTTAAAACATGTTTCACTATTTCTGTTGCAATATGTTGTTTCTAAAAAAAAAACCACAACAAATTCATGAAAGCAGAAATTAGACGTTTTACTAAATTTTCACAAGAAGTTTTTGTTTTCGTTTCTACTTCCTCCTCTTATAAAATTCCTCCATTGTAGAAACTCTCATCTTTTTCTCATACTGATCTCTTCTCTTTCTCCTACTTCTTTGTTCTTCTCTTCTCTCTTAAGTCCCTAACTCATCCCTTCTCTTTCTCCTGGTTTTCTAGCTTGCATTTCTACATTTTTGGTTTTCTGGTTTGCGTTTCTGCCTTTCTAGTTTACGTTTCTAGTTTGCGTTTTCTGGTTGTTTTGGATTGAGTTTTTGCAATTTTGGTTTTTTGGTTTGCGATTTTGCATTTCTAGTTTTTTGTTTTGTGTTTTTGCATTTTTGGTTTGTGTTTTGGGTTTTCTAGTTTGTGATTTTGCATTTCTAGTTTATATTTCACGTTTTCTGGTTTTCTAACTTAATTTCTACATTTCTAGTTTGCATTTTTGCATTTCTAGTTTTCTGGTTTACTTTTCTACGTTTCCAAGTGTTCTTCTGCATTTTTGGGTTGTCCTTTTCTGTAGACTAGATACAAAGTTCAATGGCTAATAAATTCCATGTATACACGTAACGAGAAATTCGCTCAATTTCAAGGTCACAGCTTTTGCTATTGGTTCAAGTTAACAATGTTGCAATTAACAATTGAGTTTCTAAACATATTTTTATTTTTAGTTTTTTATTACAAATCTCAACCAAATAGATTTTTATTTTAAGTTTTATATTACAAATCTCAATTAAACAGAGTTTTATTTTTTAATAAAAAAACTAAAAGCTACTAAAAAAAACAAAAGCAAAATTAAACGACCCTTTAAATAAAAGTTTCTTACCAATATCTTAGGAACAATAATTATAAATTAATTGGAAAACATTAAAATTAGGAAAAAGATCTATGTCAAACTTATATCAACACATAAAGTTTACACAACAGTCTTGCCTACTACAAAAAGGTCTTTCAAATTAACATTGAATTCATATTTCACGAAGAGATAAATATGAATTTTAATTATAATTTTAAATAAAATATTTATATAAAAATAAGAAAAGAACACATCCAAAACTCTTATAAATCTTTTGCATTTTCTCTTTCCAATAATCATATAAATAAAAATTATTAGATGACAATCATAAAAAATATTTATAAATATCAAATTCACTTGAATTTCTTTGAGATATTATAATTCATATCCAAACCATCAAAAACTCAATTCATGACTTTTTTTAAAACAGAAACCTATTAATTTTGGGCTGAATTCGGTGGGTGACGTCCACATTAGAATACTTACCATTGTTAATCAAAGGAGTAATTAATTTGTAAGGTAAAACTGTGAATGAAACTGTGAGGAAAGAGAATTAAGGGCCACTTTTATAGCATCACAAAGACTCAACTATGTCTATTATCGAAGTAGTTATTTTTCATTGTAAACCAATCACAGCATCAGAGGCAAAGCTACTCAAGTCAAAGTTCAATCATGCATAGCCCTCTTCATCTAGAGAAGAGCTTGGTGAAAAAGTTGCCAGAATTGGGCTTCTCCAGACAAGCCACATGGACGTATCTCCCCAGCTTGTCCACTTGCCTTGCTTCTCCTCTCGTGTCTTTCTTGCACACCGTGCATGTTTTGTCCACCCACCCTTCTTCAACGTATTGCCCTTCCACTATTTTCAAATGCACCACAAATTAGCGAATAGTGCCATATGAATTTAGCTTAAAAACTCTTATGGTTGCTGTATCTTTTGAAATAATATTAATGGAAACTAGTCACAAAGGCTCTTTGGCTTTACCATCTACGTAGGATTTGAAGAAATCCTTGTATGTCCCCCCAATTTTCCTTCTGAGAGCACCATACTGCAAAGAACAATATAAATCAAGCTCAATCCTTCACTGATAATTTTCAATATGAAATAAGAGCCGACCTGTTCTCTGGTCATTTTCTGACCAGACCTGGTGTTTTCTCTGGCCCCTTCGAGAAGTTGGGCATCTTTGGCAGATCGAACCCCCGAGAAATCTAGAGCTTCTAGGAATGATTGCCTCGTCTCCTTTGCCTCTTCCTCCTTACCTCCTCCTGATTTAGCTGAAACCCTCAACACACTTGTCCTGTTTAATCTTCGGTTTGACAAGTTATGTGTCACTCCAGCAACTGCCTGGAAACAGTTCTGTGATGGTGACGAAGGAAGTGTTCTAAGACCCATCCTAACTCTTCCGGCCCAAGACTAGAAATGAAGATTACTCCTCTTTATACATGCAAGTATGGTTGTGCATAGTGAACAAAGCAGCACCAGCACCACCAGTTCAGATAAATTTTGAGCAAAATATTTGGTGGTTGACGATAAACTACGTGTTCCATTGCCAAACTAGTAGAATTTAGAGGCCCAATTGATTTTGTGCTTGGGTTCGGACAAGTTAAGAATTATCTCCTCCCCAAGAGACTCATAGAGCTGAAATAACAACCTTTCATTATATTTCTTGGCAGACGATGTTACGTTACATTTTAACGGTCCTTAATCTACACAAAACTAAAGAGGCATCGGAACCTTAGACAACGTAGACCATGCCAACCTCTAAAAGAGACACCGGTGGCACCTTGAGTGCCACATCTGGTCCCCTACAATTCCTTCTTAGAAAATTGTACCCGAAATTAATTGCCAGTTTCTTGAGGAAGGATGATCCTTGTTTTGCTTTCACGTGAGAATGCCCCAATATAAAAGCAGTACCAGCTTGTTGAGCTGCCAACAAATCCTCTAGCTCTTCCTGTAGTTGCTTTTCAATATCAGTTTCTCCGTTAGTTTCAGATTCATCAAAGGCAAATCTAACTCTTCTCTCAACCATTTCTACGGATCTCATTTCAATAACATCTGAAACACTTTGCACAGTTTGAATCCCGTCAGATACACTAGCTTGCTGAACACTTTGAACTGTTGGCAACACATCAGATACAGTAGCTGCTAGTACACTTTCCTCATTGTCATAAGCTGGTGGTTCAGAAAGTACAACATTACCAATGACTGTCAATCGACACTCACTTGATGATTCATATGATCGAGACGCATCATCCTCAGAACATGAGTTAGTGCCCTGGTTTTGATACCAGTCATAGCGGATGAAATCAGCCAGCCTAGCAGCCAGCTCAGTTTCAAAAGAATCAACATCTTGATGGACGTCCCGGTAGCCATAACGTACAATGCACCTATAAGACCGATGAGCCAGAGGACCAACTCGGCCCACGAGATATCTTTCAGCAGGAGGCACATAAGGAACAGGAACTGATTTGACACACACAAATACAAGGACACGGTGAAATGCAGGAAGGTTGGTCACAAAGCGTGAGAAGTTAGCAGGGATGCCAGAAGTGAGATCAGTAAAAACTAAGCCAATGCCAGGGACTCTTGCTATTCCCAAACTTGAACCTAAAGCCAAAAGCCATTCTAGTGATACCTTGTTGTGGAGGTCGTATTCATACTTTTTGACAGTGGCATAATGCCAGACAAACATTACAGTTACAAGGAAGAGAGCTAGAAGAATAGGGAGCCAGGCACCCTCGGTGAATTTGGTGAGTGAAGAAGAGAAGTAAAGCAATTCAATTGAGCCAAAGAAAAGTAGAAAGCAAAGTGCTACAACCGGAGGCTTATGCCAACATAGGATGATAACCAGGGAAGTGAGGCATGTGGTCACAAGCATCACTGCCATAACAGCTAATCCTGAAAAAGATAGCAATAAAAAATGTGACTTCCAGGTTCCAAAATAACAAAATAATATTATGCACCAAAATTAGACAGTTATTGTCTTAGTTTGACATTGTTCATTAAGGGGAAAATTATCTTCCAACAATTCCCCAATTGTGATCAAGTTAGCATCATTATTATTGGACAGAAATCAAGAATTCATACGAGCATGATTTCTTCCTAAGGTCAACACACCAGATGCATTTCCCATGTGTTTAGTGTCTCTAAATCCAATGGTCACAGCAATGCATAGGATCATGAGCATCCAATTGATCTCAGGGATATAAATCTGGCCATGTATCTTGTCAGATGTGTGGATAACTTTCACCCTTGGGAAGCAGCCAAGTGACTGGCTCTGGTTTATGATGGAGAATGTTCCACTTATAATTGCTTGGCTTCCCACTACAGAAGCAAGAATGGCTATTATAAGCACTGGCAACCTGACACTTCCTGCATTAAATCATTTTATGTCAGCATTCCGTTTCCACATAGGGATTGTTCTCAATAGTATGGTTTCCATTAGAAAGAATAATCTACGCATACGAGGAACTGAAATATAAAACCCAATGTGGTTTTTGTCGTCGTGATGCTGTGATAAATAAGCAGCTTGCCCCATGTATGCCAAAATAAGCGCTGGATATACCAAAAAGGTGAAAGCAATCTGAAGAGGAAAGCAGAGCAAAAGTTAGGAATGCTGGGTAGCAATGACATGTTTGTTTAGGGATAAGATATAGGTGAAGTCATAAGAATGTAAGAATCACCTGAATTGCAGCATATGAGAAGTGACCAAGATCAGCAAACATTGCCTCTGAGCCTGCATATATAGATGTTTTTAAATAATATATGCATTTCAGATACCAAAGCTAATTGAAAGATGGCTTATTATTTGCTAAATAGAGGAAAGGTTTGGTTTGAAATTAACCGCCAGTTAAACATAGCGCAAATAGTACATATAAAGACAAGACAATTAGCCACGATTATATAATCATTCAAAAATACCTGTAATACACAACAGTATTCCACCAAGAGACATCCATCCCCTTTTTCGTGTTTTCTTCAAAAACTTGAACATGTAATATGGTGAAAGAGCTTGATAAACAAGGGGGTTCCATTGAATAATATTGTATAAGCCAAGGGCACTGATGCATATTAGCCATATCAAGATAATTGGTGCAAAGAAAAATCCCACTTTATGTGTGCCATAGTGCTGAAGTGCAAAAAGGCACACGAGGATGAAACAAGTGATGGGAACAACAGCATCTGCATATAGACAAGAACATAAGGGTCACATAATCAGGCTTAAACAATGACAATAACTTCATGCTACGTATTGATACTATTTCTCATGATTGAGTAGATCAGAAGTGCCAATTGCCCCTGCAGGACATGCATCCTTTTCATTAAATACTAATTCTGGGAAGCTTATTCTCTCAGTTTTAGATCGCAATGAATGTTAAGGAAATGCTATAACCTGCAATACCTTAATACTCTTCACGCATGCAATTGTCCACATTCTGCTTTTTGCCTTTGGTCATACAATATAAGATGCTTTACATGAAAACATTATGAAAGGAAGCATGTATAGAAGACAAGTTGAAAAGCTTACATTGATGGCGTTCCTTGGACATTGATAACTCAAGACCGGACACTGCAGAAAATACTGCAAGCAAGAATATGGAAACATGAAAATTTGGTCACTACAAAGAGGCCCAATCGAGCCATTTAATGAAATTTTACTCTGAAGCAGTGTACCAGAAATTGCTGGAGTGAGCAGTCCATCTCCAATTACCATACAAGTGCCGAGAAGAACCAAGAAAAGCAAAGCAGTGTGGAGGCTTTTGTACCTCTCAAGGCACATTTTGACCCTTGAGCTGTTCTTTTTGTCAGGATTACGCTCCAGTTTGTATGTGGAAAGTGCTTCGTCTGCAACCTGTCTATTGGGCAGAAGGCTAACTTTGGCATGCCGGCATATTAATGAATACAACGCAAAAGTACCACCTACAATAAGAACCATGAAAAATTTTCTTGTTTGATAAAGTGATACAACTTCCCATTACTTGTCAAGAAATTACCTTCTCCGTTGTCATCAGCTCTAAGGACAATGAAGACATACTTGAATAAGGGGACTAAAGTGAGTGTCCAGAAAACAGCTGATAAAACACCAAAAATCTCTTCATTAGTCTCTGAATGTTGAATGTCTTCCGCAAAAGTGCTCTTGTAGACATAGAGAGGGGAGATGCTAAGGTCCCCATATACTACACCAAGACTTTGATAGGCCAATAGCAACAGCGTCTTCCAAGACCCTTGCTGAAATGTCCAACCACCGATAAGTCAGCTGGCAGAAACGTATGAATAACACATCCCCAAACACAAATCAATTACTCATCCATCATTACTAGATGGTTCAAAGTTTAAACAAACAACGCATACAGTTAAATGTACCAATTCCAGGATTTTCTGTGTCCTAAGTGAAATGCACAAACCTTTGGAGTTTCCCAACACTTTCCACGTCCCAGATCCATTGTTTCTCTCTCTCAATCTTAAATCTAAATTTCTTGCTGTTCTGGTAGAAAGAATCTGCAGATATGCCAACTGAAGCACAGAAATAGAATAGCTGAATGACTGCCCGGAAAGCACTAAGTGTAGGAATATTTGATTGAATTTTCAAAGTAACCTACAAAAATGATGCTGTGCAATCAAGTATATCCATGAGAAATTTATGGGAAGACATGAAGATCATAACCCCTAACTTATAGAGCGGGTCACAATCGCCCACTTCCCATTACATCCACAAGCTATCCATAGCCCCGTCACATCCCAACCAAACTCCTAGATAACTGACAACATTGCTTTATTTATTTCCTAAAAAAATATGGAAGGAAAAACAAGAAGCCAAGTACAAGATTGTAACTAAAAAAAACATTGATGTTCAACTAACGCTTGAGTTGTTCAGAAGAGCATCTTAAATGCAGAGTCCTGGAGAGGTCTTCAGCATTTCTTCTGGGTTATACATTAAAAATCAATCTTTTTTTTTAATTTCCTTTTCTTGGTAAAACCTCACTGTATCTTCCTCTTCAGTGAAGCAGTAATAAAAAGATATTCTCAAAAAAACAATAATAAAAAGAATTCCCGTATAAGTAGTAGAAGAGGGTGTGGTAAAGAAGATATATAAACTGCTACTGCATCTATCTACAGGGAAAAAGAAGAAGACCAAAGCGAAGAATCTGAAAAGGCACGTTCACATGACCTAATTACAGTTACATTTCTACAGCCATATCTCCAGCAATCAATGTCCACTGAAATAAAGCCAATTCTGAGGACAGTGTAGCATGCCCCACGCTGTCTCACGCACACAACGCCCACTCTTATTGTACTCCCTTGTCATGAAGGAAATGTGATTTTCCTACCACGTCCACAAGAAAGGAAAACCTCTAAACAGTCTTTTGTTGACAAAAGCTCTAGTCGTTGATTTTAGGCATATGGAAAGCGAGCTAAAGTAAAATCGAATATTGGGTTTGCTAGTAACTGAATAGAATCAAATCCTAAATTTGACCAAAACATTCACAAGCTTTAGTTGCCCACTTTAACCGTAGGAATGGTGTGGTAGACGCAGGCAGTACCTATCACCCATGTGATTCACAGGAATTGAACATGCTCTGTTGGTCCAAAACTAGTCACCAACACCTCATAGCCCCCATCCGTGCCATCATTTCTGCTATGCCTTTTCTGTTTAATCACATCCGCTACGATTCGCTTTCTCACCCACTTCTCATTTTTATCATTTTCTTGTTCGGCATCCTTTAAGACTGTAACATGCCTTCTCCACCTTTACTCTCAATACACAAACCTGGCTTCGCACTTCTGCATTTCGTGAGAATATCAATCAGGATCAGGAAGCAAGTTATATACTTCAACTAAAACGGAAGGCTTACTGTATTCAACTAAAACGAAAGGCTTACTGTACCATTACAAAAACAACCATGAATCTGCTTCTGACCATGATTGTATAGATCGGCAAGGAAGCATATATCGACGTAAAACCCAAAATGATGTCTTTGTTCCAATTCTAAATCCGAACGTTGCTAGTGAGCTTTGGCTCACTTATCGCAACTGAACTTATAAAATACATAGATCATGTGAAGAAGATTTGGTATCGAGAAAAATAGGTGACTGAGCTTAGGACAACGAGGAGTGGAGATTTTGGGTGGATTAAATGAACGGACTGAAAGCTGTTAAAGTAGTGTAAACAACCGACAACGTCGAAAGCTGTCAGGAAAGTGAAAAAAAAAAGAAAAGAAAAAACAAATGCAAGGGTAGAAACGAGAACTTGGGTAAGCCATGAATTTATCTTATACGGTGAAAGATTCCAACTTTCAAGGTTCAAAGGTAACGCAGTCATGCTTATTCATACCATGAAATGAACAGGGATGTAAAAGGCATGTTTCTGTTAGATTTTGATTCTCCAAGTGGGTGGAACCGTGGAAGGAATGTTCTGTTGCTTATAGTTATAGTCTTTTCTTCTTGTTTATGAACGTATCAGAAAATGCATTAATCCAATATTTTGGACGGAATTAGGAACGCATGCGCAATTCTTATACGACAACCGGGCATGATACAACGCCATCTAAGTCCATGTTTTCTTGCGCTACGAATACGAAGAGGGTCGAGTTGCCAGGGAAAAGTAGCTTGAACTGTCACAGTATCATACACAAAGCTAAAAACACTTGGATAGATGTGCCTTTCTGGTTACTTGTCAAATCAATTCTCACCCCACCAAAGTTCTTTGGTTACTTGTCAAATCAACTCTCAAGTCTCACCCCACCAAAGTTATTAATGTAGATCATTAGATCCAATTACTACGAGGAGAGTAGGGTGGGAGAGCTTCGCCTCAACTTTTACTTAGTTTTGTCTCTTTTTTTTTTTATTAAAGGGAAAAACAAGACAGATTATAAAACAAGTCTGGGAAACAAAGCCCCGATTTATCCTCTACTAGGATACGGTGGCACCCTAAAGGTGATGTATCGAAAAAAGTGACGCCAACCGGATAATGTTCTGCGTGAGTAGCTAACCAGTCAGCACAGTTGTTGCTCTCTCGGTAAACATAGCGATGAACAACAGTCCAGTTTCTTATGAAAAATTCGTGGATTCCCGTGACAATGGGGTGGAGGGCCGTGGAGTGAATGGACGAGGAAGAGATGAGATGGTGGACCGTAGTGGAGTCCACCTCCAGTTCCAATCGGCGGTAGCCGAGGTCCCAGGCGAGCGAAAGGCCAGTAAACACTCCCCAGAGTTCTGTTGACGTTGGATCACACCAACCGAGATTCTGAGAGAAGCCACCAAGCCAGTTGCCTTCAGCATCGCGTAAGACACCACCTGCTGTAGCCGAGCCCCGGAGGCGGTTACTGGCGCCGTCGGTGTTGAGTTTGGTCCATCCTGTATGCGGAGGGTGCCAACCAATGAGTTGCCGATGACGGGGAGGGGACCCTGTAGCAGTCCTAGCATGCCATAAGGAAGCCTGCTGAATGTGATCTGCAAAAGACAAAATGAGACAAAGAGGTGAAGAAGGCCAAG
>JAOQMR010000211.1:17093575-17123875 GCA_027563865.1 Erythroxylum pelleterianum
ATATAATGGGCCGAAACTTATTGGGCTTCAATGGGATTAGGTTTTCTCTATAAATAGAGAAGCTTAGGTCTCATTAGAGGCAAGACACAATTGTCACGAAACCCTAGCCACCATTCGAGAGAAAAATCGTGTGGCATTCGGAAAGAGTTTCAGGACGTGCTAGCATACCACAGCCGTACCCCGGATCGTGCATACTTGTGTGGATACCGGTAGAGGGCATTCGGGTTTGCAGTGTCTTGGAATCCAAAAAAGAAAACAGCCTATCCACAGCAAAAGGTATTTTTGTACATCCTTAGTATTTTCGATTATACTTCATATTGTTGTATGGTCTTTTCCGCAGTGTATTGTGAATACTTGGACCGTATGCGATGCAACAGAGAGGACCTAAAGGAAGCAATTTGGGCACTTGAGACAAGTCTTTTTTATCAGGTATGTCTCTCATTTTTTAGAATTGCCCATTAGTACTAATTGGTTGTTGCCTTCTATTGTGCAGGTACCAGAAGTGGAGTTGAAGCCCTTACCGACTCATGTCAAGTACGCTTATCTGGGCACTAACAACACACTTCCAGTTATCATAGCAAATAATCTTACAAAGGTGCAAGAAGAAAAGCTCGTTAGTGTGTTACAAGAGTATAAGACGACATTGGGATGGACAGTTGTGAATATTAAAGGTATCAGTCCTTCCTTATGCATGGACAGGATTTTTATTGAGGAAGGAGCAAGCCCAGTCCATCAAGTGCAAAGACGTCTCAACCCACCGATGATGGAGGTGGTGAAGAAGGAAGTGATGAAGTTGCTGGATGTGGGAGTCATATACCTCATCTTTGACAACAAGTGGGTAAGTCCTTTGTAGGTGATTCCCAAGAAGTCGAGCATTACAGTTATGGAGGATGAGAGGGGAGAGATACTTCCGACTCTGGTGCAGAACGGATGGCGAGTTTGAGTGGATTATCGCAAGCTCAACTCGATGAGTAGAAATGACCAATTTTTCCTACCCTTTATTGATCAGATGTCAGAATGTCTTGTTGATCGTGCTTACTATTGTTTTCTTAATGGTTATTCAAGTTATATTTAGGTTTCTATTATTTCGGAGGACAAGGAGAAGACGACTTTTACATGCCCGTATGATACCTTTTCCTACAGAAGGATACCTTTTGGATTGTGCAATGCCCCCGCTACCTTTCAAAGGTACATGGTAAGTATCTTTTATGAGTATTTTGAGAAAATCATTGAAGTTTTCATGAATGACTTTACCATGCATGGGGATTCATTTGAACAAAACCTGGATCACCTCATTTTGGTACTTAAATGATGTCTTGAAACTAACCTTATTCTTAATTCTGAAAAGTGTCATTTTATGGTTCAACAAGGGATAGTTTTAGGACATGTAGTTTCTGCTAAGGGAATTGAGGTTGATAGAGCCAAGATAGAACTTGTTTCTTCTTTGTCTTACCCCACTTCTATGTAAGAAGTTCAATCTTTTCTTGGCCATGCAAGGCTTTATCACAGGTTCATTCAAGACTTTTCCAAGGTTGCACAGTCATTGTATAGGTTGCTTCAGAAGAATAAAGAGTTTGTTTTTGAATAGCAGTGCAAGAAGGCGTTTGATGCTCTAAAGGAGAAGTTAGTTACTGCACCCATCTTACAACCTCCAGATTGGAGTTTGTCATTTGAGCTCATGTGTGACACATCCAACCATGCCATTGTAGTAGTTTTGGGTCAAATTGAGGGGCAAATCCCTTATGCTATTTATTATGCCTCGAATACCTTGAATGATGCCTAAGCAAATTACACCACCACAAAAAAAGAGCTTCTTTTAGTAATTTTTGCTTTGGATAAGTTTAGGTCTTATTTATTGGGTACTAAGATTACTGTTTATTCTGATAATGCAGCTTTGAAGTACCTACTGACAAAGAAGGAGGAAAAGTTAGGGCTCATCCGTTGGATACTCTTACCTCAGGGGTTCAATGTGGAGATAAAGGATAAGAGAGGCTCGAAGAATGGAGTAGCAGATCATTTGAGCCACTTAGTGAAGCATAGTGCTAACACGAGCCCTGTCAATGATGATTTTCTAGATGAGTAGCTATATGTAGTACAGTTGATAGCTCCCTGGTACACTGATATAGTAAATTTCTTGGTTCTCATTGATTTCCTATAGATTTCGTTAAGGCACAAAAAGAAAGGATAGGGACCTAAACAAAGTTTTATGTATGGGATGATCTTTACCTGTGGTGATTTCGTGCAGATCAAGTCATCAGATGGTGCGTACCTGACAATGAATTTCTTTCTATTTTGACATTTTGTCACTTTTATGCATATAGAGGTCATTTTGGCCCAAAGCGGACAGCTCCCAAGATTCTAGAGTGTGGGTTGTACGAGCCATCTCTATTTTGAGACACATATGATTTCTGTAGGACTTGTGACAACTGTCAGTGCACAGGTACGTTAGGTTCCCGTGGGGAAATACCTCAAACCCCTATATTAATTTGTGAGATCTTTGATGTTTGGGACATGGAATTCATGGGCCCCTTTCCTTCCTCGTTTGGATTTCAATATATTTTGCTTGCAGTTGATTACATATTGAAATGGGTGGAAGCAAAAGCCATCCGAGCTGACTATTCTCAAGTAGTTGCAAATTTCTTGAAATCTAACATTTTCTCCAAGTTTGGAGTCCCGTGAGCCATCATTGGTGACAAAGGGACTCACTTTTGCAACTGGACGATTGAGGCACTCCTGAAGAAATATCAAGTGATGCATCGAGTCTCAACTACTTATCACCCTCAGACAAGTGGTCAGGTTGAAGTGTCCAACCAAAAGATCAAGTCCATCTTAGAGAAGACAATGAATCCTAGCATGAAGGATTGGAGTTTGCACCTCAACGACACCTTCTGGGTATACAAGACTGCATACAAGACTCCAATTGGGATGTCACCATTCAGGTTTGTTTTTGGGAAGCCATGCCACCTTCCAATGGAGCTACAACACAAGACTTATTGGGCAATCAAGAAGTGTAACATGGAGTCAGAAGCTATTGGTGCCCACAAACGATTATAGTTGTAAGAGCTTGAAGAGTTGGGACATGAAGCATACGAGAATGCCCAGATTTATAAGGAGAAGAATAAGGCATTCCATGACCACAACATCTCTAGGAAGACATTTGTGGTGGGACAAAATGTACTTTTATATTATTCATGCCTCAAACTCTTTCCAAGTAAGTTACGCTCCCGATGGATAGGTCCTTTTGAGGTTACCCAGGTATATCCCTATGAAGCAGTCCATCAGAAGTGCCAAGATGGGGAAAGAGTTTAAAGTTAATGAACATCATCTCAAGTGCTACTTTAAGGGATTTCAGATACACAACGTGGAAGTGATGGAGCTTGAAGCTCCAATATACATTGGTTGATATCAGTTGACAGGGTTCGGACTTGTGACCTTAAACAAGCGCTTGTTGGGAGGAAACTCAACCTTATCCTTTCATTTTAGTTCTTTGATGTTTTATTTTTTTATTGCTTTCATTTGAGTACCTTATTTGCTTTTTGTCTGTTTTGTTTTTAGGAATGTAAGACCGAAGTTGTGAATTCTGCTTTCAAGTCGTCAAGCCCTCTTTGATCCAGGGGAGTCATTATGTTCTCATCCCCTTATTTGTGTTTTCATTAATTTTAGGACATTAGGGACAATGTCCCATTTAATGTAGGGGTGGGGCCAGTTTAATTTTTTTTTTGCATTTTTGCACTTGAACTATGATAAATGTTGAACCATGTCATTCTGTCATAGTAGTTGGACTGAGAATTGAGTTGTGTGCTTGAATTTGAATTAGGAAGCTTGAGCAGAAGGTAAATCATATGGATTGATTGAAGTAGTTGGCTGCATAAACTCAGTCAAAATTTTGATACTTGAGTGATTAAGTAAAGTATGAAATTTTGATGGATTTTCATATAAGCACATGCGAGGTTTTGAGCCTATATAACTGCATTTCATAGTCATTCTGTTTCTTTGTTGTGTGTGATGCTCCCTTAGGAAGATTACCTTCAGAACTTGCATTGAACCGGTTTGAAACTACGAGATGCACGTTTTATGGAAATGATTAAGGCCTCCTTTGTTTTGAACCCTTAGCTCAAATGATCCACCAACTCATTGTCCCTTTGCCACCCCCTTTGAGCCTTTAACCCCAGTTATTTATGAATTAATCACCTTACATTGAAACCCGAAAACCCATTAGCCTTACCCCGCCACAAGTTTAATAAAGCAATGAGTGAGTATTTGATGTATATGATTTAGGAACTTTTGTTTTGTATCCAATTCTGAGATGCTTTTAAAGGCACTTCTACTCATGATTTATTGATTTGTGTTGCTATTATTTCCTTATTGTTTTAGTGTTATTTAAGTTTTAGAAAAAAGAAAAAGAAAAACATAATTGTTTTTGGTGTTATTGATTAAAAGCGTACTTGTTTCTACTATTCAAGGAAGCGTAGTAGCATTGGTTAGTGATGAGTAGATGTAGTTCATGGTATTTATATGCATACCTCATAATTTGTGTTTGGTTATCCCTTCTTACTTAGTAATTTGTTAATACTTGTGAGTTACCCTTTGACCTTTTTGGCTCGCCTTAACCCAAACCCTGTTACAACCCTAAGTAAAAGCCCTTTTTGATTAATGACAGTATGTAATCTATGTGATAGAGAATTGGTGAATTTGCAAGCCTATGGTAGTGTAGTCTCTTAGAGGAAGTATTGAGTGAAACGTCAACGTTAAACACTTGAGTGAAATGAATGAATATCGTGAGGAAAATCCATCTTAGTTTTATTTTACCTTTGGTTAATGATGTCTACCTTTGACTTTATTTATGTGCATTGATGAAAAGATTGTGATATATGTAATAGCTCGATACTTGAGTTTGTCGAAGTTTGAAGCATTGCATATACTTGATTTTCTTTGAAAACAAATTAACTAAATATCTTGATTATTTTTAAATTGCTTGAGGATAAGTAATAGTTCAAGTGTGGTGCTATTTGATAGGATTGAATCATCTTCTATTTTCTTATGTATTTCAATGTCTTTTCAGTCCTGTCTTTGTGTTTAAATATTCAATTTGTGTTTATTTTGTGTTTACATACATATTAAAGGAATGAACACAAATATACGAAAAGGAAGAAGTTTGACAAAGTTTGGAGAGCCATCCATAGAGGAGAAACCATGAAGGGCATTCGAAGGAGAATAGGAGAAAACCTAGGAAATAATCCAGGGCCACGACAAAAGCTTGAGCATAGGGCCACAATCGTGGAGAGTTAGTCATGATCCTGACAGAGAGTAGATAAATTCGTCATGATTGTGCACTAAAGGCCACGATCGTGGCCTGCGCGTAGACAAATTCGGGGTCGCTTTCGGATTCTAGTTTTCAAGGGACTTTCTAGGCACAGATAACCTTAGGGTTTACACTAGATGGAAAAATAACATATAAAGAAAGAGAAATGACCTAGAAAGGAAGTCTTCAATCTGCCACTTTTGGGAAAACTCCAAGAAGAGAGAAGGGCTCGCAAAATCTGCCATTTTTGGAAAACTCCAAGAAGAGAGGAGGAACTAGCAGAGAAGTTTTTTGTTATTTTCCATAAGCTTAGCTATATATTTTGTTTCAATTTCAATGCTTTAGTTTCATATTCATTCCATTAGTTTAAAGCTTTCGACAATATCTATAAGCGGGGATGTTACATTACATGTTCTAGAATGTTAGAATGAATGTTTGATAGATTTTATAGTTGAACTTTATGAATTTTGTAAGGAACCTTTATGTTATATCAATAGATGTTTATTCCTTCAATTTTCCAACTTTAATCTTGGCTGTTTGAGCTTATTTATGTGCTTTTCCATATCTAAATTTGTTGGGTATTTGAATGTTTAATCGTTTATGTTATGGGTTTTTGCCTATTTGTAGCCTCTAGAGCTTTTTGCACATCAAGAATTTTTGCATAGTTAAGACAGAGATAATCCTCAGTCCTCCATGTTTTTTTAGAATAATAACCTTACTTCATTTGATTTTTGCATTTTGGCTTTGTCAGTCTTCCCTGTCCAAAGAAAAGCCTTCATTATTCTGTCAATCTCCTTTATAACCTTCTTAGGAAGTGTTATATGACTTGTCCAATATAGATGTAAGCTGTTAAGAACTGAGATTATTATAGTGGTTTTGGCTGCATATGAAAGAAATCTATTCTGCCTAGAGTTTATTCTAGCTGTTATCCTCTCAAAGAGAGGAAGACAGTCCTGGAATTTTGTCTTAGAGGAAGTGATAGAAATACCAAGATAGCATAATGGGTTAGTGTGAACAATCATTCCCCTGATCCTCCTTACATCATCCAAAAGATAAAGGCAACTCTTCTCAATATTGGGCTTTAACCCCGACTAGTCAAAAAACATAAGTAGAATTTGCATCAAGATATTAATGGAATGAGAATCGGCTCCATACAAAAGAATTAGATCATCAGCATAAATAAAATGAGTGATTTTCACAACCCTACATTTATAATGATATTGGAAGCCACCATTGCAAGATGTCAACTTGTTTAATAGTCTTGATAAACCTTCCATCAACAGTGTGAATAAATAAGGAGATAATGGGTCTCCTTGCCTAATACCTTTAGCGATCTTAAAAGGTTTAGAAGGGAAACCATTCACTAACACACTCAGGTTACGAGATTGGATGTAGAACATTATCCAGTTTATAAATTTATGAGGTAGTTGAATGCTTCCAAGCATATTCAAATGAACTTCTAGCCAACTATATCAAAATCTTTAAAGAAATCAATTTTGATTGAGCAACTATAGAGAGTTACTTGAGTTATAATCCTTCATCAGCTCCTGGAGAAGAAGGATATTATCGCCAATGTTCCTATTAGGTATAAAGCTCACAAGGCTCTATTAATGATGCCTGAGATCACCATTTTCAATCTTTCAGCTAGCACCTTGGTGATCGCCTTATAAATGGTATTACAACATGAAATTGGCCTAAAGTCTTGCATCCTCTATGGGTTGTGCTTTTTCATAATTTAAGTTATTTTTATTTTTAGTTTTAGAATTTTTTTAATATTAGCTTCATGGTTTAAAACTTATTCTTTTGAATCTTACTTGAATTTTCATGAATGTTTGCTTGGGATTAGTGTCATATTTTTATAATATCTAGGTCAATATAATAAGAACACATCCACATGTCCATACATGTATTGACCTCTATTAATTTATAGTAAAGAAGTTGAGAGCAATAGTTATGAACAAGACCCAAACATGATCAAGTATAAGCCCTGTGTAGCATAAAACCCTAACGTTTTTTGTTCCATGTATCTCTCGTGTTAACAAACAACAAAGCTAAGAAAAGAAATAGAAAGTGCTAATTTTAAACGCAATCAAGACATGGTCGCATGTGACACCCTATGTAGAGAAACATTGTTTGACCCCTAAGTCCAAATAGTAGAATCCTGCACACATTGGGGAGCCTTGACCAATGTTTGACACTCAAGATGACGAAACAATGTAAAGATTTATGAGTAGACAAGAAAAAAGTGCATTATCAATGGGTTGGCATGCTTTTGTTCACATCGGTGAAAATCTTTAACGAGATGCAAGATTCAAACATAAGACCAAAAGATAGCTCGAGATGGACCTTGGGTTAAAGGTTAGCTAGATCACACATATGATGGACACATGTGAGAGCTCTAAGGGCAAGAAGAATGATGGGACACAGAATGACTCGGAGAAAAGCAAGGAGAAGGTATGAATCTTCTTAATACAAGTCTAAGAAACAAACAAAATGGGATATTGCTTGTTTTATTTGTGAAAGGTCGTATTCTGTTCATGACTACCCAAAATAGAAGGTGGGTGAGGAGCATATGAATTCTATAGACACGAAGGATCAATAAAAAGGAGTTGAAGACTCAATGAAAGAAGTCTATCTCAATAATTATGCTCTATTAGGAGCAATAGGCTTTGTGAAGGAACATTCGAACAAAAGCAAGGACAAACCCAATAAGGAGAGAAAATGGTACATTGGAGATGTGTTAATGACTAAGGAATCCTTGAGAGAACCATAATCAGAGGAGTGCCTATGGATTATTTCGACGAGGGTGTTAAGTTGTTCTTGTAGGGGCAATTTGTTAAACCCTTAAGTCTTAATGATAATCGTGCAGGCACTAACAAGCCTTGACTAATGCTTGAGACTCAAGATGACGGAACAAGGCAAAGACTTATAAGTAGGCAAGAAAAATGGACATTGTTGATGAGTTGGCATGTATTGGTATACATTGGTGGAAAACTTTAATAAGATGCAAGATTCGGGTGTAAGATTGAAAGATAGATTGAGTTAGATCTTGGGGTAAAGGTTAGCTGGATCATATGTATGAAGGAGACATTTGAAAGCTATGCTCAAATAGACAGGCCATAACTAAAAGACAGGATATGAGTAAGTATTGGGCTCCAGTGTGTTATGAAAGGTTTTAGGCTTGGATGGCTCATCATCAATGAATAGAGATTATGAGAAGATCTTGGATGAAGTGGTGGATAAGATCACAAAGGATAGAAATTAGCTCTAAAAGATAAAGATCATGTGGGAGGATCATATGAAAATAATGGAAATCTTCGTAGATATGATTGTATCATTCCTAAATAGATGTAATCTCTTATCTTGTTAGTTGATATGTAGCTCAATCCCTTCGAATAGAGTTATATTTGGATGTTAGTGTGATGTGATATAATAAGGATATAGTTGATCTAGTTAGTTTAGTTCAATTATGATTATGAATTGTAAAGTCACAGGTACCTATAAATTGCTTATTTGAGCTTTGCTCCTAGAACATAGATAAAGGAAAAGGGAGTACATTGTTAGAGAGTATTCCTTTATATACTTTTAGAGAAGTAATAAAGGTTAGTTTTTACCATAGCTCTTGTGAGTTTATTGTTACCTTTGATTATCCATTATTTACATAGTATTCTTGCAAGAATGTGGGAATTAAATACTACAAGGGTCGTAAAGTGTTTAAGAATAAGGTTTTGTTGGTCAACAATCACGTGAAAAAGCTGAGTCTTGCTTAAACAGACCTAAATTAGCTTGTCCTCCTGTGTAAAGGAACACCCTAATGTTTCTGCCTCCTTGATGGCCTGCATCATTTTATATGAAGAAATAGTGAGGCCAAGTTTTGAACACGGGACTAATACAATATCGTGTAACTCCCATGTCCCACAATAAATCTCAGGTATGTTAAACACACCCTTGAGCACTTCTCCGTGCTTGACCAGACAAATTCTCCAACTTCTCTCATGCATAATACAGGGATAATAGGAAAGTGCGTTAAGTTCGCAAAAAAGAAATAGAGAGCATCTATTGTTGGTCTTGTGTCTCACACGTGTTTGCCAACATTAATCGTACGCAGACCATGTTCTTCCAAGTGTCAAAATGAGATTTGAAAAATGGTTTAATTTGATGCTTCCTTTCCTAACTATACGAGAAAAATATCAACACGGACGACAACGACCAGAGTTAGAACATTTTATATTGGATCAGGCAAGCTTTTCAACCTATCTATTTGATTCAGAAGTAGTTGTTCAACATAGGAAATCACACTTGGATGAGATTGAATGACTTAGGATGCGTGTGCCCATAAGAAATCACGATTAGTTCATGGAACTTTTTGCAGAATTTCCTTTCCTGATATACTCTTTCCAAGCATTTTCAACTGAAATGGAATATTAAATCGTCTTGTCTTAAAAAGTTGTACTCCTAATCCTGGCTAATATTTCCCCCTCTGTCCAGAAACGAAAACCAAACTGATCGTAAATGAAGTATGGATGAAAACGGACAAATGTCATCTATGAAAAGTATAATGTAGGCAGGTGGACAGATAAAGGATGATTCCCATATTCCATTATTATTAAATACAATTTGTGACCCCACCCAACAAAAAGACTATACTCTTTATATCTTCGTCTGACTTCGTGACTGGAGTGTGTCAAGCTCTGTCTCTCTTTGTCTTGAGCCTGTTAAAGATGGCGAAGAGTAGCCGTAGATGTCGGGTATTGTCTTTGTTTTATGTTTTGATTGTTTGTTTAGGTTTGTGGGTAAACAATGGGGCGATTGCGGGGAGAGTGGTGGCAAAAGGGCCTCTTCTCCAGGAATACGATAGAGGCAATTTTGGTTACAGCAAGTCTTTCACTAAACTTTATGACACTTCCAACTATGGGATTTTTCAGCTTAACAACGGCTTGGCTCGGACTCCTCAGATGGGGTCTCTCTCTCTCTATCTGTCTTCATCATTTATTTTTCTCTTGTTTCTAAATTGATAACTGTGTCAGATGTTGGTTCTAGTTCAGGAAGGAAAAACTTGACGTGGCTTTACGATGATAGAATATGTCTCCTCTGTTTTTTGATAGAAAAATTAGTATATGATCAGACCTAAAATTGATTATATTGCAGATGGAGTAGCTGGAACTTCTTCGCATGTAATATCAATGAGACGGTAATCAAAGAAACAGGTTCGTTGGTTTCTCTAGCTTTCGTCGTTTATATTTATAGAAGTCATTTTTTGCTTGCATCGAAGTCAATGTAATTGCCTTATTAAGAAGATTAACTTGCGGGTTGCCCATCGCTTTTTCCTTTATATTTTTACTTATAATTAGAAATTTACATTTATGATAGTGGGAAAGGAGTTGTTCTCGTTTGTTTATTGTTTATTAGTTTTCAAGTTCCTTTGCTTTCTGGGATTGATGAAATAAAGCATATAACTTGGATAGTCAATCAGTCCATTGCTTTAGTGCCCTGCGGTATGGAGTTCAGTATTGGTGATCCGGAGGATTACAATTATCTGTTTTTTCCTATGTATCAATACCATTCCGGGTACTCGCTCTCAAATCTGTTTTTGACAGCTGATGCGCTCATTTCAACGGGCTTGGCAGATCTTGGTTATGTGTATGTCAATATAGGTATTGAATTGATCCGGCCAGTTCTGAGTTTTCACCTCAATTTCGCTCGTTGGTTCTTTTTATGACTTAAAGTGTATTAAATAAACTGCAGATGATTGCTGGTCTGCGCGAGTACGAGATTTAAAGGTTAACTAAAGCTTTTTCATTTTCTTCTCTTCCTCACTTTAATCACAGTGATGCGCTGCAATTTCAATTAACTATAATAAACATGACAAACATTATTTACCATACACAAACTGGACTACTCTCATGTTATGAATTATGTGCATTAGATATCATAAATCAATGTATTTGTTAATCTGTTAGTTGCAAATTTGCTACTGCTGATTTTTGTTGGTTTACAGGGCCAACTGGTTCCTGACCAAAAAACATTTCCCTCAGGAATCAAAGCTCTTTCTGATTATGTACATGAGAAGGGCCTCAAGCTTGGTATTTATTCCGATGCAGGGTGCGGCAGAGATTTCAACACTTACTCACTGAACTCAGATTATTACTGAAAAGTTTTCAATTTTTTATAATTTTAGAACCCTTCTTATTCTTTGAAGCTTGCTTTCGTTTATATAGGGTTTTCACTTGTCAAGTTCGACCTGGATCACTTTTCCATGAAAAGGATGATGCAGACTTATTTGCTTCGTGGGTTTGTATCTTATTATCTTGTGCTGAATCTTGATGAAATGGCTATTTAAGATTGCCTATTGACATGTAAGTTTGCATGGGGAAGGTTAGTCCCTATGTTCTGCTTTTGTATTAGAGGTGTCAAATCTGTGGCTTAAAGCTGAAGAAAGACAATTACTACAGTAGAAGACTGGATCCAGAGAACCCTCTGGTCTCAAGTCACAGCATGTTTTTATAGCCATGATCTCATTTTTTTAAGGTCATGAGATATACACTAAAGACATACAAAATCAAATGTTTAAATGAACACATGCTCCTCATTGCCATATTTTTGGTTCAGGTAATCATTCTTATTTATCTCAAGTAAGAGGCCACGATATAGGAGTTCATTTTTGCGTCAGAAATGTTTTTCCTTTATTTTCCTAAAGTATCACTTTGATTTAATGCTTAATTCTTTGTTAACAGGGTGTGGATTATTTGAAGTATGACAACTGTTATAACCTGGGAATCAAACCAATAGAAAGGTTTTCTTTGCCTTAGTCTCATTTAAGACGTCAAGATAACTATTTTTCAGAACCTTTAGATTAACTTCATGTCTTTTGATGTTTTCCAGATACCCTCCAATGCGTGATGCTCTAAATGCAAGTGAGCGTCCTATTTTTTATTCACTTTGTGAATGGTAATCCAGTTAATCTTTGATTTTTATTGACAAGATGCTGATGTTTAACTTGTGAATTAATTTGCATTATTTTTATTTTGGCAGGGGTGTTGATGACGTCCCAAAATGGGGTAGAAATGTTGGAAATAGTTGGCGTATATCAGATGACATAAATGATACTTGGGCAAGGTTTAACTTCTATACTTTTGTTTCTGGTACATCATTAGAAAAGTAAATGCTAGCACAATACACTTGTACATCATTAGAAAAGTAAATGCTAGCACAGTATGCTTGTACATCATCAGAGAAGTAAATGCTACAATAGTATGCTTCCCATAAAGGGTCCATCTAGTTTTGAGTGCTTTCTAAAGTTTGCACACATGTATCCATTTCACATTCCAGTCAATAAACATCATCATTGAAGACTTTTAGGAGCAAAATTTCAATTCATAAACCATTTTAGGTCAAAATGTGGCTTTCAATGTTTACTTCTTTCCTTGTTTAGCTGAGTAGTTCCATATGTCCTATGTTGAACTTAAATTTCAATCAGTTGGGTTAGCATCTGCAAGGTTCATTCCTTTCAGTGTGATGATTCATATAGAAAGCATCTTTTCAACTATTTTTTTCCTATCCAAAAGTTATAAGTTGTTAAGGTGGGAAATGGCCATGGAACCATTGTCTAAATCTGCTGATAGTTCTTAAATCGAGAAATAGTTTCTATTACTGCTGCTATAAATTTTGAACTATTAACTTGTTTGAAGACTAACAAATATGGACTGTTATTATTTTGTTATTAAGCATGACAGCCATTGCCGATTTGAACAATAAATGGGCAGCTTATGCTGGACCTGGTGGATGGAATGGTAAAATTTTAATATCAGTGATTGAAATTTCATGAAGGACTTCACTTGTACTCCTAGTGATTCATCTTCAATTTAATGCTATACTTTTTGAGCAGATCCTGATATGTTGGAAGTTGGAAATGGAGGAATGACTTACCAAGAGTATCGCGGTCACTTTAGCATCTGGGCTTTGATGAAGGTTTCCTTAAAATTTGTGTTTCTCATTATTTATTGGAAATTAGTATAAGATTATTCAATTTAATATTTAGATTTATATAATGATTTTCTGGTGATGTTTATATAGAATATAAAATCATATAGCTGAGGGAATCCATCACAATCTTAATCATTACTGTGCTTCCTTGTAGTAATAAATGTTTGTGACTCGAATTAGTCATATATAGGAGATTCTTCATTTCAAGCTTTTACAAATATAGCATTAATCATCTTTTAGTAGGATTAACTTATGCTTGGATGTGCAGGCTCCTCTTGTGATTGGTTGTGATGTGAGAAATATTACTGCAGAAGCTTTAGAGATTCTTACGAATAAGGAGGTCATTGCTGTCGATCAAGGTAAACCATGTCTTCTTGATGGGAATCTTTAGTCTTAACATATTTGGAAAACAAGCAGCAAGGACTTTGATTGTCTTTACAGACTCACTTGGTGTACAGGGGAGGAGAGTATATTCTACTGGAACTGATGGCTGCCTACAGGTTCTGACTATTGGCAAAATTTCTAGTGTATCAAAATATTGTAACACCTGAATGGTGGGCTAGTAATTGAACGATTTCCACTTGAGTTTATTTTATTTCGTTTCATTTCATACTTTTCTAAAGCAAGTGATGAAGAAATATATCTTTTGCCTGTTATTTGCAGGTCTGGGCGGGTCCTTTGTCTAACTATCGGTTGACTGTTGCTCTCTGGAATCGGTGTTCAAAAGCTGCAAATATTACAGCAACATGGGATGTGCTTGGTCTTGATTCCAACACTGCTGTCTCGGTAAGAGACTTGTGGCAGGTGAGGAAACTGTATCTCTTTGGCCAGAAATACTCTACTCTCCACCGTTGTTGGAAAATTATATTGGTGTTTGCAGTAGTCATGTATCTTAGGCTCAAGGAAGGAGCAATTCACAGACCAAAAATTTTTAATTTGTATTCTGCATTCTGTACCAATGGCTGCGGAATCTGTTAAAACTTCTCCAAGATGAACCTTGGTGCCTTTTTATTTATTTATTTTTTTCTGACTTTACAAATCATTAATCTAAATTTCTGATTTGCTTCGGAAGCTGGAATACTTATTACTATAATTACTGATAGTATATTTGCAAGTCTTATAATTGAGTTTGTGAATTCGTTTTGGGGACGCAGCACAAAGAAGTATTGGAAGATGCAACGGGATCATTCGAGGCCAAAGTTGATTCTCATGATTGCAACATTTACATCTTCACTCCGGAGACGGTGGCTCATGCACAAATTTAGTTGCCCTTCACTTTCATTGCTCTTTTACAAAGGCCATTGTTAAAGTTGGCACTTCTAGCTATTTTATAAGAAATAGTTGTAGTAGTTAGCTAGTATGGTAAAACAGTGTGGTCATTTCCATTATGATTCTATGCAGTGTAAGTTGTTTTCCATGCCAGACTCTGGATGTAAATAGAAAGTAGAACAAGATAATTGTAAGGTCGCTTGAGGATTAAATTGAAACTAAGAAAAAGAAATATAACACTCGTTTTCCTTTTCCTTTCAGATCACTTAAACCCAGGATTTGTTTGAAAGGGAATTTAACTTGTTTCTGGGTAGGGAATAGATCAATCAAACATGAAAAGTACTGCTGTTATAACAGTCCAATTTTAATAATCACCCGACAAGGCACTAATGGGTAGACATCTCTACATAAGAAAAGAAAATTAACTTGAAATGACCTCTCTCTCTCTCTATCTCTGATGTTAGTGCATTGCTTTAACTGTGGTTTCCAATTAAATCCATCCTTTGAACGCCTGTTGGCTTGGCTGTAAAGCTGCTAATAATGCCCAGAGGGGCATAAAGCGGGAAAGTCCTCGTCATTTTTCAGTTGGAATTGTTGTCTGAAAACCCTGCAACACCCATATCTCCATTATTGAATCATCACCAAATGTGGAGTATGCTACATGATACATATGTATGCTTATATAATTGGTACGAAATGGCGTACATTTGAGCATCGTCATACCCCATTTTCGGGTCAGCTGCCATTGTCTCCAAATCCATTGCAATTCCCAACTCTTCTTGCTTCCTTGCAATTTCTGAAGCCACTGCTTCTGATGGGAAGTGGCTGAAAGAACCAAACTCAATCGTCTGCAATGGAGCAAACCAATCCCTGACCTTTCTAACGGACTGATCACTTGACCGTATTTCTGAAGTCACGGACTTCTTAATACTAGAAAGAAGCGGGAATTGATCCAGGGAAAGATCTATGTAGTTGCCATCTATATTCTTTTCCACCTCTGTTGCAAAATCATCATCAGAAAGATTAGCGAAAATATCATTTCTAATCTTCCCGGTCATGGGGGAATCTTCAACCTGGTCAATCTTTTTGGATGGTCTGACGAATTGCTTCCTCGTCCTTGTAAACGGTGGTTGCCTTCGGTAGATATACTGAGTCTGCATTGGCTAAATGATATAGATTATGGAATGGACAAGCTCAAGTAAAGGGTAGAAAACCATAACAAACATACCAAATTGGGAATATATGTGCCTGTTCCTCGTGACTTTCCCATTTTGCCAATGCCACAAGTCAAAGCAGATATCTGAGGAGTATAAATGTGAAAGACTGGCCTTTTAGGATCAAATCCACGCTTGGAATTACGGAGAAATCCTTCCTCCCTGCATTGTGGCAACTTAAACTGGGAACCCCTGACACTTTCTCGTTGAATTTGAGAAGGCAAATATGGATTGCGCTGAAGAAGAGTTGGTAATGTATAATCATGAAACCACTGGCCATGTACCAGACCGCAGCAGTGAGTTTCATAGTCTCCACTGAGACCCGATGCCTCTGATCTTCCAGTGCCAAAGGCAGGCACTGGCACAGATGCATCAGGCCTTTCTCCCTTCCCATTCCGCTCCAGGGTGTTTGTGAAAAATTTCTCTAGTGCAGCACCCATGTGTTCCCCAGGCAGCATTAGAATTTCTCCTAGCTTTCCAGCCCCAAAGGAAAGGGCACACTTTATCCGATGGAAATTGCCTGGAAGCAGGTGGATCGTCGAAATAGTCATTATGAAGGACAATTTAATGTAGAACCCCAAACATGGAAATAAATTCTGAATTGTTGATAAATGTAATCAAATATTTAGGTTAAACATAATATTTGATTACATGTTCTCAGTAAAGCATCTTTTGGGACTTCATTATTGGAAATAGGTACTTATACTTTCTTTATATTAGATACCTTTGTTGACACTACGACCAACATTGTTGTTGTCTTTTAGAGGATCAACTACATTGAGGAATTTTACAGGAAACTGATGGACCCCATTGTCTAATGCTTTTATTGGAACTGCATATATTTCCCTGCAGTTTTTCACAAACTCCTGACTGAGCAGAAGTTCATTCCCTTGGTTTTCTGATGGGCCTGTTCAATAATAACAGGAAAGAGGGGATTCCAGTAAGCAAACGAATTAATTGGATAGTCTTTACATTGTAATGCTACTTACCCAATATCTCTGGAAGGGAAGATATGGCAATAGGCCCATTGATACTGACACAGTAATTGTCCCAATCAAAAGTGCTATAGTATTCCAAAAATTTATGCAGGACCTGGAGAATAAAGAGCATCACTTGCGTATTTCCTGATTCCACAAGGAGATACTGTAATAAAGATTACTTACAGCCAAAGGACCAGGTAGTGATGAATGGAAGAGATTAATAATATTCATGACCATTATTTCTAATGCATATGTTGAAATCAAGCCATGATGTGCACCCAGGATTCTGCTTTCATAAAAACACCATGCTTTAATCAAGATAATACTGCGCTTGAGAAGATGTTCTTTCCCAATAAGTTGGTCAACCTATAAAAGAATTGGCGCTTAATAAGGAAAAACTTTTCAAGAATGCTTAGAGAAAGAGATTGTATTATTGTAAGATCAATGATTGCAGAAATTAAATGAGGGAGAGGAAGGGGAAGGAGAGAGAGAGGCAAGGGGAGAGCCAGAGGTTTGTTTAATCACAAAATTCTATAACCATAAAAATTTGCAAACAAAAAGAAACTAGTGGAAACAAGTGATTGCTTAAATCAAAGAAAAACGACTAGTCACTGGGCAACATAGAAACAAAGAAAACAGAAGAAACAAAGAGAAGGAATTCAGGTTCTACATACATCAAATCGACTGCTAATTATAAAGCGGACCAGTTTTGCAACAAAGAGAAACTGCTTAGGAGCTGAAAAAAGTGCTAATATGACCCATTTATTCAAATTCTTAACCTTATCTACATCTTCGCTGGCTTTTCTTAAAATTCTTAACCTTGTAAATAAATAACTAAAAACAGATCTATCATTTCTTACTGTGTCTCAAATATATGGTTTCCATTGCATTGGTGCAAATTTAATCAGCTCCATTTTCAATTTAAAATGAGAAAGAATTTCCCATTGATAGCAACAGTAATTCTTTCATACTACAAGTACCAAAAACACCAAAGTACATACTTATGGGTCTTTAACAGAGATGTAAAGAATCGATAATTAGCACACATCTTCACATTTTCTGCTATTTGTGTTAGTGATTTGACATGATTAAATCAGATCTTCTCACAATTTTTACAAAGAAAGTAGCATCCAACAAATTGTTATCACAGCATGCAGAAGCAAGACTACGGAGGCCATGTTAAACAGACGTAAGAAAGTTCTAAACCTTCCGTATCACCATCTATTCCCACACATTAATAACTCTGTACCGGCGCTGTCTAAAACACCCATACCTCCCATCTTGCTTCTTCTCAACCTATGATGGGTACTACAAATATTTTGACTACGTATCCACACATATTCTAGACCTGAGAATAAGTGGTAGGATCATACCTGCTCTAGAAAGCATAAAGAACAGAGACCTGCCATTTGATTGAAAGAGATGTCCACCGATATGTCCTTGACACAACATTTTACAATTTTGACCTGCCATTTGCAACTCAAATTCAAAGAATACACATGAATATATGGAAAAATCTTTTTCATAAAGAGAAATTGCCAACATTTATTTCCTTTACATATAAAGAAGTCTACATAAGTCAATTTCAGTGGAAAGTGAAATGACAAATGAAACTAATTAAGTATTAATGTGCACGGTAAAACCAGCAAAACTTTTCCCCCATAAATCCAGATAGTAAATGGCCTACAGGTATAAGATAAAGTGATAATAGAATGAACAAAAAGTTTCAACTCAAGAATGCATTTGTGGTGAAAAACACAGCTTTTACTTCTCTTTATTTTGTGACAACACATGATAATTAATACAGGATAAGAAATGTGTGCCATCACCAAGCCTAGCTTGCAGAAAATAGGTATATATTTTTTAATATTCTTACGAAATTCAGCATATTCATACAGAAATTGTTCAATCACTTCAGAATGATTGCTAGAGGAATTCAACTTCCATAACAAGTTCATAGGCTAATAATAACAGCATTATTTGCATCAAAATTTGTTACTGATCATGCTAATTAAATATTAAATTTGTTGTTAATTGTTGCTCTTTACTTGGGGACGGTCGTATTATTATCTCAAATGGAAAAAAATCCAAAATCTACAGTAATTCTAACAATTGTTACTTTTAGAATTCCGGAAGTAAGTGGACTTCTGTTATCTCTAGATTCAACCAACAGTATAATTCACATTTCTAGAAGCTATGTGATTTATAACTAATTTTATTGCAGTTGATGACAATTATATTAGTTTTAACTGTCAACTTTGTAGAAGACATTTTGTAGTTGTATTGTTGGAAGAAAGTTCCATAGCAACTTACTTCCATTCCTTGTCAACTAAGCACCGCCTAGGGTTCCATCTACTATCATTCTAGATAGTGTCTACAAAAATGGGAATTACAAAGCTTATTCCATTGTCAAGAAGTTACAAGTTATAAGAAAGATTGAAACCCAGTAAGGCCAAGATCAAGAGATAACAGGTTCCAAGTTGTCCTTTCACCTTCACTGACAGCCACAACATTGTGAAATCAAATACAAGTATAGATCTTGCAAGGATTGATTCCAGATTTACACTGAACCCCAATAAACGCTCACATTAACTTCAAGACATGGGGGACTTTTGGAACTTGATGGACGACATATTAAAGTTAAACAAAAAGGTACATTCTTTCTCTAAGTTTCTAGAATCAGAAAGCCCTTCACTGCTTTTACTAGATAAAATTATGTTGGAAGGCGACAACTGATATGGTGGTAGTAACAATTTGTCAACTACAATGGCTATAAACTGAACTTCGCAGCAGTCTTGCTTTGTATTTCCCCATAACAAAGATAAGCTTTGTAACATTTCACTCGTTCAGAAGCTTGTAGATCACTGAACTATTAAAACTCCATGCTGACAAAGAACTCCAGAACCTAAAACTAACATAGAAGTAAAATTGGCTCCATGTGAAGCACCATGCTGTGGAACAAATTAATTGTAAACTTAATTTTGTATTGGTGTAAACAAGAAGTCCAGACACTTCAACTTAAGGAAAAAAGCATTATATGAACAAATCTACAAAAAGGATCTTATCTTAGCTTCTATATGACTTTCACATGATCAAATTTGAGTCACAGAAGCATCAGGATTGTCACTTATCAAGAATATGAGTTGTGAATAAATGATGGGATAAATAGTAGGCACTCTTTGGTATTGAGAAGCATCCTATACATATCATAGCTCAAATTCTGAGAGTACCTAAAAGCAATTCGAATCAGAGTGTCAAAGGTGAAGAGACAATTTGTAAAGCACCCAAATTACTCAGGAACTTTATTATCTGAGTGTGAAATCATGTACAAAATGGTGGCAGAGACCGTAATGTTTCACCATTTACACAAAAGGAAACGTTAATAGAAGTATAGTTTATTCACAACTAATCAACAGGAACTTGAAGTAGAATTTGAAATTATGAGACTGATGCCCACATACAGGCATGCATACTTATGCTACAAAGGAAAATGTCAATGTTTGCTTAGCCAAGTCAAGTCAACAGACTGCTAATAAGAGTTGAGAAATTTAACCTGTGCTTGAATATATTGGACCTCCTTCACTTGGAACTCTGCATCATTCTCATCACATTTAAGGATACTGCAGATGTCTCTAGCCAAATCCTCCTCCATGCCTTTATGGGTGACTACAGTCAGATCAATGTCTCCATCAGGAAGATAGGTTTTCAATGGTACAGAACCAAAGGCAAAAACCTGTACCAAGTGCATAGCAATCTAGATCAACCTCATTTTACTTTTAAGGTCAATGCATAAACCAATATGCAGATTGATTGATCAGTCATCAATCTACATAGCAACACTCTTCAATGCAAATGGGATCCAAAATACAGAAAAATAAGAAAAAGGGACATATTCTACATATTTTTGCAACTTAAATCATCTAATCTATAAAAGCAACGGACTCTCACATTGGCCTTGGAATACATAACCTGACCAACTGTCTATAATAAAATTCCAGAAAGAAAACTAAAATGGCTATTTTGCTCAACATACTCATTTGTCAAGTTAAAAATTTTCAAGCAACATCGAAATTAGTCAGGCAATAACAACACAAAGCTGATAATATGATGTATAGACAAGCTGAACTTTCCTTGAAGGGTGACTAGTATCACAATCACTGTTTTTAACAACTAGATGACTTCCATTGATGTAAGGGACCAAATAGATAGTGCGGAAGGATCACAAGGTGCAGCATGCCACATATAGTAGAAGAGATATGACACATGTCAGGTAAAAGAAGAATGTGCAAGGAGCTGGTCCGGGTGCTCAAAAGATCTACAAACTTCAATTGTTTACAGACAAGAACAAATTAAACTAAATATATTCAGGTAGATATTAACAACTTAAGACAAGCTTGCTTATTGCATGGTGGAAACTGCAGAGCATCCAACCCAGAAAAAGTCAGTATTCTGCTGTAAGAAATCACATCAGACTTTAGAGAAGTTTATTGATTATCCCAGTCAACTAAAAAGTTCACAAGTATGAAATCTGGAGCACTTAAATACTATTGTGTATAAAAGTAGTTGGAGATAGATTATAGATGAAATTTCCACTGAGAAGAAATATAAAGAGAGAAGGAAACAGTTCTTACCTCAGTTGCATAGCAGCCCTTAATTAACTTCTGTAAATATTCAATCACCTCTCTCCTCCTCTGATCAGAAGCAAAAACTGGTTCAATTACATATAGTACCTCAAGGATCCTTTGCTCAGCCATCATCCAGAGTTCTGAATCAACCGAAAACCGATGGAGGTCAAACAGAGACGAAGACGAGTTGGATGGTGACAGATTTCTTTGAAGATCTCCCATGATGAAAAGAGGCCAAAATTTTCAGTTCCAATGCACTCCCACACAGATACAATGTCCCATTGACAAATACGACAATCAATATCGGAAACCTTTAGAGAGTAGGTAGAAGAAATAGGATCAGAAGAAAAGAGATAATATGGCATTAAGTGAAAACAAGAATAAATAGATAGAATTGATGAGAACAAATCAAAACCACAAGATGAATAGACATGAAAAATCCTAAGAAGTACCTGCAGTTAACCCACTAATTGAGAAATTGTAACCAAGTAGTGAATGTACTTTCCACATTGGCTGCACACTCTGACACTGAGTGTCATTTATTGAAAGAATCTCAATGCTTATTTTTGAAAGAAACAGAGAGAGGGAGAGAGAGAGGAAAAGGGAGCAAGATGCTCTAAACTAGTTAAGTTATCAAAACTGCCACTAACAAGATATTTGGATGATTTGATAATGTTGAATTTTCGGGTCCATCTCAAAAGGAGCGAGTATTAGATTCACAAGGCCAAAAATTGAAGGTAGAAATTCCCCTGCATGGATAAATATCAGTGTTGAGGACAGAAAATGATATCAATAAGAGAGGAGAGGAATTTTCTTCCTTTGCCACTCTATTGTTTTTCTGAACTTCAAGCCAACTCTAGGAGATGGCTGAGAGACTAATATCAAGGAGTTGATGAATCTCAAAAGGTCATGTGAGGGAAACTTTTGAATAAATGTTTCTCTTGAGTCTTGACTGAATTTCAGTAGTCATTGGAAATTGTATTGAATAGAGATTTACAGCCAACACAAAAAGCAGGTTGTCATAAATTTGCAGATATTCCCTTGAAAAAATTTGTCTTTCTTCATTAATGGCCAAAGGCAAAAGAAAGTTAATTTTCATAAAACTCTACAAGTACAATTAAGGTGGATTTCCATATTTGCACAATGGAAAAGCCAGTATTAATTATAAAATTATTAACTATTTTTCATTCTAGCTTCTACAATCTTTATGCTATCCACCAAAAGGAGGGTGGTTAGGTATACAATAATAGCCACTCACATTGCTATATCAGCTTCCCTTTCCAGATATCACCAATTAAACGCCTTCAAGCCAAAAGATGGAAGCCATAGTTGTCCCTGCCAAAACTCATCATCAACTTTCTTCTGGGGAAATGAGCAATGATATAGCAGAAACGGAGTTAGACAATCATATGAGATGCTTACGAGAGATTGGAAAACTTAGCCACCCATTATGAACATGCCATATTAACCAAAACGGAAGAAAACGGAAGAAAACAGTAGAAAAGAGGCTGGTTTACAGTAAGTTCCAGGAACTGCCATAGGCCATGCAAGCTACTTGATATCTGAATAAAGTTCTACTGCATGTAACCGTAATCACTTGTGCAAATGCAGGTCAAGAGACAATAGATGACGTGGGTTGAGCATAAGATAGACATAGAGCTGGAAATCAGACTCTACGACAAGCGTACAACAAGACATAAATCAAAAGTGGCTTTCCCTAGTAGTGTTTTTATCTGCTTATAGGTCCTAAACTGCACAAAGTAACGGCCAAAATATAAGAAGAAATACGAATTCATATTGACTAGCATTTTGAGAGTTCAGAACTTTGGCATTGACAGAAAGATAAAAGGCAAATATATGCGGTCATCAGCCTCAATAGCCTGGCCCGGTTAACTTTCAAGCTTGAACTTGAGAAACTATCTTTGGCTGCAAAAACAAAAATATTTTAAAAATAGCACCAATAACAAAACTAATAGAGGAAAACCAGGAATCCATCTCAGGAAAACACCTAGAAAAAGACAAAGGTTTAAATGTTGATCAACGGCAAGGGCAAAGAAGACTTGTGGGGATGGATCCCAATGTCCAGGGGCGCAAAAAAATCAGCAACCAAGGCCATCCTTAATTCCTTGACATAACCGGATCAAACACCTGATACCACTTTTCTGATAGCCAACATAAGATAAAAACGTGGGAGTTCAAAAAATGAGCGAAAATTGGTCCTTGGAAACAAGGTTGGTTAAAACGAAATCTACCAATGTATAACAGAGGCATGACAACCAGTGACAGAACAAAAACTGGCAAACATCACTACATTGCAAGCACTCAAAAGCTTTCTTTCACCTTCATGAACTGGGAATTGCTTTGGCGGCTTCTTTTTAGTTGGTCTCAAAATCAAGGTTTCCTTGCACCAGAAAACGACTGGTGTGGCTCCCGAGTCCCGGAGAGGGAAAGATGACACTCAAAAATAAAATCCCCAAAATCGAAGAAACACGACGACCAGAATAAAACGCGACGTTGACTTGGGTTTCTTTCACATGGCAAAAATCTTAATCGGCTTTAAATGGCCCAAATGGGCCATAAAAAAATCCGTTAGAACTGCAGCCATAAATTACCTAAAACAAACAAAACCAATTTTCCCGCCATGTTTACTCTGTCTCTGTCCCTTACTCCACTGTCTCTTTCTCAGTTTTTTCCCATTCTCCAAAAACCTAAAGTTGCAAACTTCTCACTGGAAACCAGCAAAAGTAACTTCAAATTTCTGGCCCTAACCGAAAGAGGCATAGAATTTGAGACGGGAAACGCATTCTTTCGTCACGAAAGCGCTACAGGACGCGACTTGGGGGTTTTAGCCGCATCACTCTACAAGCAATCGAATGGCACATTGCGCGTGCTTGACGCAATGTGCGGCTGCGGAATTCGCTCTTGTCGCTACTTGATCGAAGCAAAAGCTGACTTTGTGCTTGCAAATGACGCAAATGACGAGCAAAGAAGGGTTGTTTTGGGGAATCTGAAGCAAGTGGAAAGAGGTTTTCGAGATGAAAGAAGATGGGCTGTTTCTCATTTTGACGCTAATAGAATTCTGACGGAATGCTACTTGCAGAGGGATTTCTTCGACTTGATTGATATCGACTCGTTTGGGAGTGATTCTATGTTTTTGAGGTCTGCGATGAATGCTCTGAGATTGGGTGGATTGCTTTATCTGACTTCCACTGATGGCTATACCTCTGGCGGTCACCGGCCTTTCTGGTGAGTTTGTTTCCACCAACAAATAAACGAACATGCAATGTTCGACAAAATGATTTTACCAGTCACAATCACAATGGTTGGTTGGTTTATGTAAATGGCGTTTCTTTCTTGGTATTGTTAGTTCTTTAGCTGCTTATGGAGCCTACGTGAGGCCTCTTCCATATTCGAACGAGATTGGTCTTCGAATGCTTATAGGTGGTGCCGTCAGGGAAGCATCTATTCTGGGTTATCATGTGATCCCACTTTTTTCCTACTATTCATATCATGGACCTGTCTTTAGGGTCCTTGTCCAAGTAAATCGTGGGAAGCCACGAGAAATCAGGTTAGTTCTTGGTTTGTGTTATTTTTATTTTTGAAGCTTACTGATATCTGTTATAGGCACTATGGTTTCATAGCTTACTGCAATAATTGCGGGAACACTCGAACATTTTCCTGGAATGAACTTGGTCGGATGAATTGCTCTTGCAAGAACGTGGAGGTATGGCATAACTTGTTCTTCTGAACAGTTAGAAGAAGACGAGGTTATTCATGCTTTATGCTTATTGTATTTCCATTTCAGGAATCTAGTCCGTTGAGTATCTCGGGCCCTCTATGGACAGGTCCTCTTCATAGTGCCAATTACATCAAACAGATGCGGAGTCTCGCTGAGCAATGGGGATGGATAGGAAATGGTGCAGGAATTGATCTGGAAAAGCTTTTGGGACGAATGTTGGAGGAAAGTGACCCCAGACTACCTCCTGGATACATCAAAATGGATGAGGTCTCTCTTGCAAAACCACTTCTCCAAAATGGATTCTATTAAAACTGCATTGAAAGTTTAAATTTTATTCTCCAATGTTTCAGATGGCAAGCCATGCAAAAATGAATTCTCCTTCAATTGGGGCCATGACGAGTGCCTTGCATAAGGTATTTGCTTATATATATATACACAAAGATACCATTACCTTCTCAGGAAATTATCTACTTGGTTCTGTCGTCTTAGGAGGGATATGCGGCAACGCGTTCACACATATCCACCAATGCGATTAAAACAGATTGCCCCATGCCAATGTGCATTAGAATTGCAAAGGAACTACAAGGTGCTCTCAATGTCAACGATGCCAATTGATATGGTTAACATTTTTGTATCTGAAAATGCCAAGATTCAAGCCCTAGACTTGGAAGATTCAAACGATATAGCTGCCATTACAAATGCCTCAAGATGGAGTCAGGAATAGATTGCCACAAACATAATTCCACATTAATGCACTGAGTTTAGCTTTATTATTTATTCTCCACCCTTGTAAGCGTTCACATTCTTAGATAGCCATTCAATATTCTTCCTTTGCAAAAATTTTGTAATATTCTACCAATCTAATTATGAAATTAAGAATCACAAGGAAACATGTAACAATCACAGATACGAGGATTGCAGGCAGAATTATAGAAGCCTAAACGTTTTGGCAAACTTGACTGTTTTTGGACATCACAACTGAACCTAGTCCGATTCAGCAACAGAATCTAACACAAAACCTCCCTATCCTTGTTAATGAAAGATGTCAAGTTTTAGCTATTCAAGGAGCAATAAAGGCGTGGCTAGCAGAAAAATTGAAAAAACAATTTCATTGGATTTAGGCAGCCATAATATTTGTCCAGAATTGGATATAAAAAGGTATTGGTGGCTTAACTTCTGACAACATTTCCACTCAAACACTGAAAACACAAAATTGAAGATGAAATAATAGAGAAACATAATGTTCTATAAAGCCTTGCTTAAATTTGCAAACAATTTCCAAAAAGAGCTTTCAGCCTGACGATAGTAATTTATCAAAACAATCCTAATTAAAATGCCAAAACATACGAGTCAACCCTAGCAGGAAAGAAATTTTATTTCAAGTCCTAGCAGCAACGCCAGCAGGACGGGATGCTTGACCAGGCTGACCAGGTTGCCCAGGCTTTGCGATGTCATCCTGCAAAACGAATCAATATAACAATATAGCCTGATTCTTGTGATATAGTTCAACTAAAAAAGTTCAGCATTACTCAATCTCAAACAACCCCCAAGATGTTGGTGAACCACCCTAAGAACTTGATAATTTGGGCAACCATTCATAAATATATTACAATGAATAAACTAAATATTGGGACAATCATAAGAAGAATGTAGGAAGAAAAAGAAACACGATGTGTACCCTCCGTCTAAGGAAACGCTGTGGGGGCTCACGGTTCCGACGGTCGGTGCGGGAGCGGACTCTGACGACTCGGGAGTGAATGGCACACGACACACAGTACTGCATCTTCACGTACAGCTTTGGCAGGACATATCCTGGATCACAATCCAAATATCATAATTGAGTTTGAGTCGAAAAATTCACCAACCAAAACACAATAGACGTTGATTAGATATTTACCATCATAAACGCAGGCCTCTTGAACATCCCTAACAGCAGCTTGTTCCACGATGTTTCTCACTAGAAACCTCTTGATTGCCTTGTCCTTTTCCATTAGACATACATACAAAACCACGCATATCAAAATAAATCATATCGAAATACAATTTTTAACAAGAAAATTAGAAGAATATGGAAGTGCCTTGGGACAGCATTTGCCGCAGTTTGAGCAGCGAACGAACTTGACATGACCACGCCCATGCTTGTTGCGTCCTCCATTCCTGCGCTTGAATGTCTGTTACCAAATCAACCACTGATGGTTAGGGTCTAAAAGATGGAGATTGTGATTTGTATTTATTTAATTGAAAGATGTTCCAACTGACCATGGCCGCTGGAAGGCTCCTGCTAGGGTTTTGGCTGCAACTGCAAGTGTAAGCTGAATGAGATGTGGTGTTAGGGTATTTTTAATTTATGGTTTCCACAACTTCAGTAACTCTTTTCTTAAACCGAAGGGGTAGGGGCTGGGGGCCCTTTAACTGTACTACGTCTACGAAGCTTTCTTTAGGAATATTTTGTTTATATATAAGGTTGGGCTTTTGTTGCAAGCCCACTTTTTCTTTTTTTGTTTTTCTCTTCTCTTTTCTTTTTTTGTTTTTCTCTTCTCACTTGTTAATTTGTAACCAAAATCTTGTCCTTTCTTCGCGGGTATGATAAATGTAATCTCATTGGTTGGTCGCCTCTATAAATATATTTTAAATATTTAAATAAATATTTAATAAATAAAAATTAATAAAATTAAATATTTCATCTTAATACATATATTTTAAAATATATTTGTTAATGGGATATAATAGGCCCATTAATGTATTTAAAAATTATGGTTATTATTTTTAATTTAATAATTATTTTATAACATAATTTATTTAATTAAGTTCCCTTAATTTTTACAAATTCCCTATTCACAATCCCCGGTCTCTCTCTCTCTCTCTCTCTCTCTCTCTCTCTCTCTCTCTCTCTCTCTCTCTCTCTCTCTCTCTCATGTGTTCTACAAATTTTACTTTTGCTTCTGCATCTAGTTTATTCGCTTCTTTGCTTGCGATTGAAACCGTTAGCTCAAGGTTTATTATTAATAATTTTGATGATGACCTTATAATATTTCAAAATTCAAATTAGCTTTATTTCCTTGTATATGGAGCACACTACTTAGCCCCACACGCTTAGTTGTTCAAAACTAGCTTAAAATAAACTAAGGCAATTGACTTTTAATGAGTACATATGCTTATAAATAAATATCCCGTCTATAACAAGTGTTTTGACCCTAATAAATAAAGAATAAATAACAAGCCCAATGTATAACATTAAGCCCATAAGAATAATTGAACTTGTCTTGAAATTTGGCTGAGTATTAGCCCCTCCACACGCCCTCTCTAGAAAAATTACAAGCTTGACTACTCCACTTGAATTCTCCATGGATGGTTCGGCCTTGTCATCAAGGTGAGATGTAATGTAACTTTAAACAAACCCTTTAAGTGCTTGTTTAAGCATTGCTATACATTGCCTTGTAATAGGTCCACTTGACAAACTAAGCTTGTCTTGGCATGTGGCACCTTGATCTCGATTGCTGCCATGGCTTCTTGTATCATTTCCTCCCTCCTCAAAAGGATTCGTCCTCGAATTAACCCCTACATTATCAAATGGAGAGAGATTGGCAACATTAAATATAGCAGATACTTGATACTCACTTGGCAAATCAATCATATAAGCATTATAATTAATCTTTTCAAGGATTTGGAAAGGTCTATCGCCTCTAGGATCTAACTTGGATTTCCTTTGCTTAGGAAACCTTTCTTTCCTAAAATGCACCTAAACCCAATCACCAAGCCCAAATTGCATCAACTTTCGCCCTTGATTAGCTCTTTGTACGTATGCTTCATTCCACTTCTCTATGTGTTGTCTCGCCTTCTCATTAATGTTTCACACCAAATCAGCCTTCTTTTGTCCATTTGCACTAGTTATCTCACTTAAAGATAAAGAACACAAATCTAAAGGAGTTAAGGAATTAAAACCATAAACAATCTCAAAAGGCGAATAACCAGTAGTAGAATGTATGCTCCTACTGTATGCAAATTCAACTAATAGCAAACATTCTTCTCATGTTTTAATATTTTTACCAACCACATCACGCAAAAGAGAACCTAAAGTTCTGTTCACCACTTAAGTTTGTCTATCAATTTGAGGATGGCAAGTAGTAGAAAACAAAAGTTTAGTACCTAGCTTACCCCAAAGAACACGCCAAATATGGCTCAAAAACTTCACATCACGGTTAGAAACAATAGTCTTAGGAACACCATGCAAACGCACAACATCCCTAAAAAAACAACTCGGCAATATTTATAGCATCATCAGTTTTATGACATGCAATAAAATGTGTCATCTTACTAAGCCGATCTACTACTACAAATATACTATCCCTACCCTTTTTCGTCCTAGGCAACCCAATGTGATTCACGCACAAGAGCTTCACGCATAGAACATTTAGGCACACATAACTTGTTCTCCCTATAGCCATCATGTCTATAAAAACTTTGGAATGCAACATGCTCACAAGCACCAAACACATTGCCAAAATCAGAATCCAAAGCATACAAATCTCTAATGTACTCAAACCCCAACAATTTAGAACTTAAAGTCGTGATTAGAGTGTACCTTCTTGAAAGTGCATCAGCAACTACATTCTCCTTACCTTGTTTGTATTGTATCACGTATGGAAAGGTCTCTATGAACTCCAGCCACTTCGTATGCCTCTTGTTCAACTTACCTTGGCACTTTAGATGTTTCAATGACTCATGATCAGAATGGATCATAAACTCCTTTGGCCTGAGATAATGCTGCCAAGTCTCCAATGCTCTCACCAAGGCATAGAGTTCCCTGTCATAAATGGAACAATTCAATTGTGGCCCATGAAGCTTTTCACTGAAGTATGCAATGGGACGCCTACTCTGCGTCAAAACAACACCAATACCTAACCCGAAGGCATCACATTCTATCTCAAAAGCTTCATTAAAGTTAGGCACACTCAATACAAGCCCAGAACATAATTTTTCTTTCAATGTATTAAAAGTAAGTTCTTGTACCTCATTCCACTTAAACTCAACATCCTTCTCAATTATTTCAGTCAATGGCACAATAATTGTAACGCCCCCTCACCGTAGGGTACACACCGTGTCGGACCCCATTTCCGGAGCCCAACTGTCCCGAGTTGTGGGCCTGACTGTTACCCATTCCCCGAGACGCTGGTTACTGGCTGAAATC
>JAOQMR010000211.1:17132735-17144854 GCA_027563865.1 Erythroxylum pelleterianum
ACTACTACTACTACTACTACTACTACTACTACTACTACTACTACTACTACTACTACTACTACTACTACTACTACTATCACTACCTATATAAGTTGTCCCGCTATGTACATGCTCAGAAGAAAAGGCGGCTGGCTCTGCTTCTGCCTTCGGTCACTCTGTTTGCCGTCTTCGTTTGTGATCTCACAAGACATCCAAAATCAACACCATCTGTCGTTTCGATACGACATATCTGGCTCTTTCTGGAATTGGGTTGTTTCTATCTTTGCTTCTGACAAGCTGTTGTTTGCGTTTTCAGACTATAGTCGACTTCTTCTACTGATTCTTCATTTGATACTCTATTCCTTACTGGTAACAACGTGTGTCGGGGAAGGATAGGGTAGCTGGAGTCGGGGGTAGTTGTGTCAAACAAAGCTTGGTATGCTGCGGAGACAGGGACAACGTGTCTCTGTCCTCCCTTTTTGGGAGGAACAGAAAATCGTGTCCTTGTCATCCGGAGACAGTGGACAGAACTCGGAGACAGCAACCAAAAGTCCCTTGAGACAGGATTTTTATGTCTCATCTCCTGTTCTCACTAACGGAGACAGGAACCAAACACAACGTTAGAAAACCTTGACCACAAGGTTTAACAAAAATTATCATCAACGAGGTTCAAAGAGTGGGCCAAAAATAAACAACCATATGAACATTTTTTCATCTCTCGCTTTAGCAGCTTTTGCGTCATTTGAATTCAAAGTTGAGGCCCTAGATGGGAAAATATCTGATAGCGTTTATAGTATTACCTCCCCAAAGAGTAATTACACCCTCATCCTCGATGATCCTAACAAAGCAGTAAGATATACCTTTATATGGTTCAGAGAGCCGACCAACTTTACTTATCTCATCTTGACGTTGAGCCAAGAATTTAACACTCAATTGGGGCAACAGTTGTCTTCGAAACGACAGCTAAGACTCCTTCCATAAGGAAATCCACCATAAAGTTGCCTTTACTTTTTTAAACTAGTGCTTGCACCGAAATTGGTGAGAGAGAGGACATAAGCACCAAGCAATTTCCCTGACATGCAGAGCTACAAGGGCTTTTAATATCATTAGCATATTGCTCAGTCATGTAATAATTTACGACATGGAAACGAGGAGATAGTTTAGAAAATAGAGAAGACTAACTATGAAGCTTCAACTCCGGAGTAACTAGAATAATCGCTCTCGGTTTCACTCCTTGTAGCTTCATGAATTGTGCGAACATAGTTTTAAGTTCCAACCTATCCTTCTCCATCCTTTCTGCTCTGTTTTGTGCTTCTAGGAATAGTTTCTTGCTCCTGATCCGTGCCTCTATTAAATTCTTCACATTTTCTTTGATTCTACGTAGCTCAGCCATTTTTGCCAAGGAAAATATGCTCTGATACGAAATGTTATGTATATTTTGATGATAGTAAATTAGAGTGCAAATAGTTATGTTAACATAAATGAATTAGAGTGCAAATAGTTATGTTAACATAAAGAGAGATAGGCAGAGAGATTTATAAAAGAAGAAGTCAATATCCAATATGTTACATCCTCCCTATTTATTACTGTAACGTCTTGAATAGATGTAAAGTATAACTAGTATATGGGCTGGTGTTTAATAATAATGACGTGGGTTTATTTAAACGTTGCGCTGCTATTTAACAATGATTATAATATTTTATGCTTAACGCAGGCCCTTGAGCACCATAATCGTAAGGAAGGTCCGGAAGCGAGAAGTTCTGCAAACCCCCTGGATTCAGTGAGGCCTAGGGTTCTTCTGGTCAGGACGGATTTACAAATTTGGCCATCTGCTATGTTGTGCCTCACTTTATCTTTGTTTTCTCTTCTTTAATTTAATAATATTTCTATTAAATTCTATGAATATTGGTCTTATTCGCTGTTAAGTCAAAAAGAAAGAAGGAATATTGGGTTAGAGCTGGAGGCTTTTCTTTTTCAATTTTTTTAACGCCTAAGTAGGAACAGAAAACGGGTAAATTAATCTCATCCATTTCTTAAAGATAAGGTTAAATTAATCAACAAAAACGAGTTTGTCTCTATTAATCTGCAGTGAAAAACTGAAAACCCAAGCCCCGTCGTTTCGGCTTATTTATGAAACAAAATCTATTAACAGCTTATTGTTTTTCAGATTTGGTGGAAATCTAGAGACAAATGGAGAATTCGAGTGGAAGAGTAGATGCGGTAGATGACAACAACCGAGGAGGAGGACCAGACTCTAGAAATTACACAACTACTTCTTCTTCCTCGTCTCCCACACCATCGGCTTATCGATTGTTCGGTCGACAAGTCACTGTTCATCAGTACATGGGTGGTGGAAAAGGTTCTCTCTTTCCTTTTTCCCGTTTCAGTTTCTGGGTTGTTCTTCGCTTTTTTTTTAAATTATTTGATTATCTTACCGGGTTATCAACAGTATAGCGGACTTTGTATCAGAAATTGGCTTTGGCCTTAATTTGGTTTTGTTGTACTTAACGTTCAGTCCTTGCTTGTGTTTCTTTTCCTTATCATGGGATATTGTGTTGCTCTTTTCTTCTGGGAGCTGGGGCCAGCACCATCCCAATTGCTACAGCTATGTTTTGTCACAAGTTCCGTGTGGAGACTTTTTTTTTGGGCTAATTTCCCTTTACTTCTATTTGCAGCTGCTGATGTCTTTCTGTGGAAGAAGCGACATGTCTCCATTGGTGTCATTGTTGTCGCCACAGTTGCGTGGTTCATGTTTGAGCGTTCTGGATTACCATTCTTGACAATTTGTTCGGACGTCTTGTTGATTTTGGTGGTATTGTTGTTTCTCCGCGCCAATTTTGCTGACCTAGTAAATAAGTATGCCTGATTCCTTCTTGGATTTCTTTTCCTTTCCATTTCATCTTATGCAAAGTTGCTTCTGAATGCAACTTGATACTTCGTCACATGTTTCTTTCTTAACAGACAACCGCAATCGCTACCAGAGCTTGTTGTATCCGAGGAAATGGTCAACAATGCTGCAGCATCTTTTCGTGTTAAGATCAACAATATGCTTCTGATGGCTCATGACATCACTCTTGGCAAAGATTTTAGAATTTTTTTCCAGGTTTGAGAGAACCAAAGAATTTTATGCTTTGAAGTGGAGGTTTCTCAACGATGATTAGGCATCTGTCTGTTGATTTTTTTTCTCAAGACATGTACTGGGTTGAGCTTGAAACTTGAAAAATTACACATAATGTCTTCATAAAATTAAGATGGATGCAACAACCACTTTCTGATGAGGACAAATTATGAATGATGAAAATCTTATAGCATTTACATGTTATAACTTTCTAATTAGTGGATAGTAGGATACTTTATAGCTAGACTAACACTGCATTTCATGAGAACTTCGTAACTGGAAATGAGGGAAAGAAGAAGCACATAGTTTGCTTTTATCAAATCTGGATATAATGATGTAGTTGATGTACCCAAACAGCTGAATCGATAAGGATTTTGCAGTTACTCAAATACAGACCTCTGTATTATTAACTTTTAATTATTAAATCTATCTTGAGTTTGTGCATCATGCTGATTAATTAGTTCCATATTTGTACATTGAACAGGTGGTGGTCTGTTTGTGGCTCCTGTCTGTCATTGGTAGCTATATCTCTTTCTTCACTCTGGCCTATGCAGGTATGTGCTTTATCCTTAGTTACATTAGTTATCATGCTTCTGACTTTAAGTTGTTTGGTTCACTTCACTTATTGGTTCAGACCTTGTATGAGCAAATTTCTTTAGCTCTTTAGTTTATTACCTTGAGGGAAACTTTTCTGCTTCTTGTAATTTTTTAAGTCATGTGATCCTGTTCAGTTTATATTTGTTTAATCTTTGTATATTGAATACAATCTCTCTCTTAAAACTTGCTCAAGTATTTCTCACAATACGGAGGGCCTAAAATTTACGCATATTTCTTTAATAATTTAACAGGAACCATCTTATCCATTACAATTCCTGCCCTGTATAACAAATATGAAGAGCACGTGGATAAGTACTGTGGTGTGATCCATAACAAACTGTCACAGCATTATAAGATCGTTGATGAGAATGTTATTAGCAGAATCCCTCAGAGTATTTCCAAGGACAAAGATGCATAAACGTTTTTCAGGTGTGGTTCTTGGTTTCTTCTGCTCAGGGGTTCAATTTGTTAAATTTGTAATCAACAGAGTAGCAGCTACATTGGAGTTTCAGAATCTTGTTGAAGCAACTTTTCTCCATAGCCTCAAAGAATTTGTGACTTGCTAGAGTATGGGGTGGTGTAGTCTTTCCCCGTTTTGCATTCTGAGGTAACAACAGGAAGGCTTCACAATGGTGGGATCAAATTTTGGTGTCTGACCATACTGGTCGTATTCCTTGTTATGATCTCTATTACATGTTTTAAAACTGTTGCATTGTTTGATGGACCCCAGCGTGAAGGAAGATGAAGTTGAGATTGTATGTACGGAGACTGCTTTTAGTAGAGTAATAATCCTAGTCACGGCTCTTAAAGGGCTACAATTGGTAGACAAGGAAAATTAGTGCTTACGAGACATGTTTAGATTTGCCTGTCTACTTGTGTTTGCTGATTTGGATTGATTTATGATGTAGGATTTAGTCAAGGACCGATTCACAGGAAGTTTTCTCGTTCCTCTTTATTGATATTCACTCCTTTTCTAGAATTGCTTATGCCAAACTAAAAGAAAGACTCTCTTTAGATTTTGCGATAAATCTTTTGACTGTCTTATGCAATAGAGATGTTGCAAAACAAACTCTTAATTGTTTTTTCGAATTTCTATTAATTGTGTCCGAATACTTATGTCTTCCATAGAATGCTTCATCCTAATTGAAGTTTTAAGTCTTTTTGTCATCTCTTCCTTGGTTAATTTCTTCAACGAAGGTGCGGGAGCACTTCCCACATTAGAAACATCCTCTAGATTTCTCTTGCGCTTTTCTTCCTAGAGAATATTTTGACACAACCCTGGAGTTGTACCAGTAAGTGGTCACTCTTATGCCGACTGGGGTCAAGTTTACGAGAGTCTTACATAAATGGATGGCTTGGATTTGATGACACAAGGTTGGTATACAAAAATGGGGTCAGAGGATCTCAAGCCCCCTAGGTTGGTCCGCTGTTGTAGCCGCACTTATGTTCCTTCTCTTATATTCCTATAGGTCTTAAAAGAAGCGATATAAAGCCATATCCAGATTGCCTGTTTAACTAACTATTTATCCATTAAGTGTGCCAGAAGGATTTCCTCTATTACTCCGTTTGTAAGTTTCTGCCTCTTCCACCGTGCTCAACTCCTAGCTCTCTTTAGCTTCTTCAATCTTGATTTCTCTAGTTGATGATCTAAAATCGATATACTTACAATTAAGGATTGGGGAACTAACAGCTTCTCCTTGTTCATGGATCGCAACGATATGGTTGGCTCCAAATCCATTGCTCGAGTAACTATTATTCATCTCCTATTGATTGAATTTGGGTCGTGTGGTTTTAGTTTGATAATTCTCCAATCTCCGTTGTTTACTGGACTGGTAGAGAAATCTTTGGAGAAAGAGGCGCATTGATGTGCTATGTCGATGGCCCAGCTCCAATTTGGCTGCAGAAGAAGAATGCTGATTTTCCAATTCTTCACGGGCCAGTTTATTTTTATTCATACGGTTAAAAATAAAAACTGCACTAATTAGAATAATCTGTAAAGTTCCGCACACAAATGTTATCCAAATATACGCAATACAGAGGCTTGGATAACTCGAAAATCAAACGAGGGCTGCTTAAACTCAGTGTCCTAAGCCTGGAGCAATTCGTTTGCCTTCTTCAGCCAAGCACTGTAGATCTCATCAGAGAAGAGGACGAAATGTACCTGCAAAACCATTCCTAACGTTTAGAAACAGTCACGTAAGGCCCAAAAACCCTTGTTTGAATGAGAAGTAAAAATCATACCATTAAAATTTTGTGATTTTTGACAACAATTTGTGCAGAAAAGGCAAATTTGCTCACGTTCATAACATTACGGACACCTCATCATCAAAACTTAACTTTTTCAACTAACAATCCATCCAGATAAGGGTTAAAATGTCCACTTTTCTAATGCTAGGAGCTTAGTTAAACAATAAGGATCCAATTATCAAAAGTCAAGTATTTGACCATTTCCCCTCTTTTATGCTGTATAAAGAAGCAAATACAAACAATTGATACCTCCTTAAAGTCATCAGAAAATTCTTTGACAGCAGATATTGCTTCAGTGGCAGCTTCCTCAAAAGGATATCTGAAATATTTCAAAGCAAAGAATATGAAGTAGTAATTAAGATGTAGCCATATTGCATTGTAAACACCAAGAGTGGAAAGATTCAAAATCCATTATCTTTAACTCTTAATAGCTTGAGCTTCCGTCTATTTAGAATGTCTTGTATATCAATAATAAGCAAATGATCAGGAACAACTAATTAGCAATCATCTCACTTATGGCATAAACAGATAAAATTAAACCGCAGTCATTCGTAAAAAGGGTTCCATTTATTTAAACCACTGATAATTCTGATAAGGATTTCCATTTATTGAACAAATAATAATATTTTTTATTGCTTCCCAAGGGTTTTGCCCTTGTGGACACATGTTTGAGCCAGTAGTTAACTTACCCATAAACACCACAAGAGATGGCTGGAAATGCGATGTACTTAATATTGTTGTCCTTTCCCACAATCAAGCTGTTTCTGTAATCATAATGGTAAATGTTAGAATGGTAAATCAACAGCTCATATTAATGAAAGGAAATTTCCAATATTACCTGTATGCATTTCTCAATGAGAATGCAGGGTTAGCATCAGTATCATAAACGGGGCCAACTGTGTGAATCACATGAGAAGCAGGCAACTTGAAACCTCTGCAGTCAGCATGTTGATCCTATGGTAAATGTAAACATGCTTAACCAGTAACTCCACTAAAAAGAACTAAGGAAGAAAGCGTACGGTGTGATTCTTGCTTCTCCAGTGGGGCAACGGACGCCAGGTCTGACTTCAGGTACATTATAGCATGCATCACGGAGTTCTGGTCCGGCAGCTTTGTGGATAGCTGAGAAAAAGTATCCAATTTGAATTTTCCACGGGTAAAGGAAAAGCTGAAAAAGTCTAGATAATGTGAAAAAGGACTACCTCCATCAGCCCCTCCACCCCCAAGCATTCTCTCATTTGCTGGATTAACCTTGCATGATGATAACAATAAGTACACATATTCACTATCCCAAGAAAACAAACATGCGCTCCTCAGTTTATGAAATTCAACACACAATTGGTTTGACATTAATGGCGAGGAAGTTGAAACTTGTTAGTTGCAAATTACATTTCCACTAGTACTAAAAAGTCCAAAACACTAAATGAAGCCCTTACCGGAAATGACATCCATCATCAATCACAGTACTAAATAAGAAGCATAGATCTTAAATCTGTCGCATAACATTTTCCCTTCAAACTACGAAATTGCAGAGCGACTTTCTTTCTTTTGATTGTGCCACTTACCTAAGGTAGTAAATTCATGGGTAGCGAATAGATCTAATTCAAAGTGAAACGATCAATTTTAGCTTCCATAAAATGGTCATTGCCGAAAAAAAAGATTCGACTATAATAGAGGGAGGAGTGAAACTAAAACTAATCATAGGAGTAACGGAAGACATTCCAATAACACCAATCTCCACACAGGAATCATGCACGAAATCAGGAATAGCAGCACCAAAATCGACCTTTTCATCAGATAGAAACAGGGAAAAAGGGGAAAGAAAAAGACCCAATAGAGAGAGGGAAAAAAAAAACTAAGGGCGTCACTGAAACGAAAAGCAAAGGGAGAGAGATACAATTGCATCAGAGGAGCCGTCGATGAACCACTTGGTGATGTCCCCTTTGTTGATTTTGAGGACTGTAGTTGTAGACAAAGGGAAAGCAGAGCTATCTTCTACACCTTGCGTAGACACTCCAGCAGAAGCCGATTCAGACATTATAAAGGAGGAAGATGACGATGATGAAGATGCCGATGACATTGTGGGAAGTCTAAGGAAATAAGGAATAGTGGGTTTGCGTTGGTAATAACCAAATGATCTCTTATTCAGATTCCCGACGCCTTTGTTAATATTACTATTGTTTGATCGAGGACGAGTTACAGTAGCAGGAGTAGCAGCTACGAGGCATCGGGATGCGCTGGCTGTTCTCGCACCATTGATTGACATCATTTTCATACATACATTACGGCCATTGATTGTTATCCTATCAACTGGGTCCTTGTCATCCCAGTTTCCTAATTGGAATTGGATTTTGAAGAATCTTATTATCTGACCCAAACAACTGAGAATGGGCTTTCCATCATCCATGGGAATAAATAATACGCAAGAAACTCTTGGGATAAGACGCAATCAGAATATCATACATTTATATGTAAATGAATTGCCCAAATCAAGTTGGGTAGCAAAGCAGGCATGCGGGTTGAACCAATGCAACAATTCCTGTTTCTTGTTTACTGTTCTACATACATAAATAGATGCATCCATACATTCATAAACGAAGAGAAAAACGCATAGCGGGTGCGCCAACAAATTGCAAACCACCTCAGCAACAGCAAGCTATTAAGTGCTTCTTTTACTTTTGTCGTCCTAAAACTGACCACCCTCGAATGTCTGGCCAAATTGCCAATTGGCTGGTACAACATTGTAGGCACTAACGGTCCTGCCATCGCTTGTGGTAATTTGGAAGGAAAGGGGTTGGCCATTGAGATAGGAGTTGCTCTGCCAGTTTTGGCCCCAATTCCTGGACATGGTTTGCCATCCTGTCTTAGACCCCTTGATTGAAACCGAGTGAACGTCTCCTGCTCCACCAACATTGGTGATCAACACCAAGTTAAAGTACGAGTGACCATTGATTGTGAACCTTATTCCTCCTTTCTTCACACAGGGCACCCTGTTTCAGACGTTATGAAATCATTAGAATCATCATGCATGACGCAAAACAAACTTCAAGCGAGACATGGAAATAAAGCTATGCACCTTCTGAATGAAACGGGTACAATTCCAGCCCTGTATTGAGCAATCTGCAAGAAAGCGGGCTCAGCCAAGTCAAAGTGTTGGAGAGGAGGATTGCACCAACCACCATTGTCATTAGACAAAGCAAAGTTCGGTGGGCAGAAATTAGTGGCGGTAACCGTGATGGACCCAGGAAGGCACCATCTGGGGTCGTTGTCGCATCTCATCTCATAACAAGAACCACAGCTCAAGCCATTGTTGAAAAGAGCAGTACTAAGCGCTGCGGTGTTTGTACCATACCCTTGGCTATACAAGTTGCCATATCCACAAGCACCTCCTGGAAAGAACCATCCGAATACATAAAAATAAACTTTAGTTGAAAGCAGAAACCAATGAATGACGTAGGTACTAGGTAATTTATTGGCATGCACGCAAACCTACAATTATGACTTTTTTATAGAAACAATCCAGTATTGGAGTTGTTTCAGTGCCATCGTCTAACTAATGATGAGAAGCATATCAAGACTTTCACTTTTGCCAAGTTAAAAAGACAGCTGCTTTTTTAAAACTTACCCATTGTCCCAGAAGCATCACCCCCTCCATAGAACGTTGCATGACCGCTAGTCCATCCTGCATAGTCCCCATAAGAGCCTCTAAGGCACAGACTGAACAGGAAAACTAGAAGAGAAGCAGCAGAAGATGCTGGAATAGCCATTGTGAACAAGTGATATGAGTTGATAAAAGGGAGTGGGTTGCTGCTAAGTGTAAGTAAGGATGCTTGGCTAGGAAGAAACGGGCATGCCCTTATATAGGCAAAAGGATACGAGGCTACCAAGGATTGATGTGGATTTGGTATAATAAGAAGAGAGAAGCTAGGAAACACTTGAGGCCAGGGCATGGAAAAAACAAGAACACAAAATGGATGGAAATACTGAAAAGTCATACGTAGATTTGCAAGAATCAAAAAGCACATGCAAATGTTCTTAGGTGGACTACCAAGGAGAACGAACGAAAGACTGGAAGGCCATTGACCCCACCATGCACATGCCTTTTGTGTTATTCACAAATTAAATTGATTGCCTGATATGGCGCAATTTGGATTGGTATGCATACTTAGGGCCTTTGATTGGGGAAAATGAAATAAAAGGTCAAGTCGGCTGTGAGTTTCCTATACTTTTGGTAAGAGTAGATAACAATATGACAAATTAATATGGTTGTGGTCGTTGTAATGTAACTAACAAATCTTGGAACCATATATATATATATATATATATATATATATAGGGATTAGGATATTAGTTATAGGATGCGGTGTGGAATTCCGAATTTGAGCTAAAGTATAGTCGACTGTATTTGTTTATTATGAACAAGTAGAGGGGGAGGCCTACCACCACGTTAGAAGCACATGCAACTCCCGGGCTTTACGGGTCCCCTCACCCCTCCCCTCCTCAATATGGTCTGATAGGTATGGTAGCCTTACGAAAACTTCCATCTTTTGCATTTTTTTTTGTTACAATAAAGAGAAACGAAAATTATTGGATAAAAAAATATCATAGTCATCAGCCCATACAATTAAAGAGAGGGCATCCGGAATATCCTCTCGAACCTGAAAATCAGAAGCAATGTTATGACCTAATTTAGCCAAACAATCTGCTGCAAAGATACCTTCACGGAACACATGTCTAATAAAGCAACTCCAATTTCTAGCCAGTAAAGCTTGAATATTCACAATCAAAACAGACATGGGATAGAAAAGGATAACACCACAAGTCACCATCCGCACCGCCTCCATGCTATCAGATTCGACAATATTTGTTCCTTCTGCAAGATTTAGGCTACCCCTTTTCAATAAGTTGTGATTTGTCTCCCCTCTTCTGTTGGAAAATCCATCCGTCCTTCATGCATGGTACTGTTTTCTTTCTATTATTATTATTCATCATAATCTCAATTGCCTGACGTCAAAACACTTTAGATCTAAACCAGAACCTTTTTCAGCTTCAAGATTCAACCTTTGGTTTTGACCGCTAAACTAAAAATGAAAAGGACCAAACATGAGCAGAATGGGATAAGGGGAGGCAAGGAGACCTTACAAAGCGTCAACAAATTTGGTCCGAAGTAGTTAGGAGCCAGCTACCGCGAAGAAAACCCCATTGTCTCAGCATTAAATGGTAATGTCTTCTGCTATAATGTACACTTCACGTAAGAAAATTTAGTTTTTGTGATAGGTGAGGGACAACTACATCTGCTTGGAAATTCATATCCACAAAAGAGGCATGTGATTATCCAAATGCTGTCTGTTGGGACAAATAATGAAAGTGGCATGCACAAGCATTTGTCTGGTGTTCCTAATCGAGTCATTTGACAGACTCCCAACATGCAATAGACCATTGCCTGAGAGATGCTTTTGATACTCGCTTTCTATAGTCTATACTGTAAGGTTGTCAATAATCCCTAAACAGAGGATATCCACAAACATCCGCAGCACAACTTTAGGGACCCCTACCATGTGAAATTCAATGCCTGATTTGGAGGTTTAGCCAGACCACACCAACATTGAAAGGTATAGACTGAAATGCTCTTGCCTCATTTACTGTTACATGATACATCACGAGCCCGAGGCCAAGAATTAATACGTCGACATTGAAAATACACACACTGGCAGAGGTCCATCACATCATATCAGGAAGGAAGCGTAAAAAAATGGCGGAAGTTGAATGGTTGGAGCAGAGGACCGCATCTTACTAGTTGGGATTTGTTCTGCGTGTGAACAGCTAAACAAGTAGCTCAAATACTGTACCCGCTTCATACATTTTATACTTGCACAAAGTTTGGTCTAGATTAGAGCTCATTACATGCTAAAACTTGATAATCAGAGTGGAAGTGGAGATTGGACTGAGGTCCTAACAAACTTCCAGTGTGGTTTAAATGAAAATTCATCTCTTTCCGCCAAGAAGAACATAATATCGTCCATTGGATAAAAGTACCAAAACACAATATGCGAAACTGACCAGTCTTTAAGGAAAAGACAGAAAGTATCTCAATACACTTGGTACAACTCTTGGCTTCCAAATAACCTATCACATTTCCTATAATTCGGTGCAAAATTCAGATACAAGTGAATGTCCA
>JAOQMR010000211.1:17159586-17170141 GCA_027563865.1 Erythroxylum pelleterianum
CATTCTTTTAAAATTCCAGCATAGTTCTCTTTTATTAATTGGGACTTTTATACTTTGATTAAGGTGAATTAAGGCAATTAGAGGAAGAGCCAAGGAAATTTGATCAATCCTAGAGCTAAAGGAAATAAGGTGGGTAGTATATTTATTTATTGAATTGTAAGCTAAGAATGTGACTTTGGAAATTCAAGAAGTAACATTTTGATAAATGATTTTATGAAAATGATTTTTTCTAGAAAATGTAAGATGTATGAAATTCATGGTTTGGTTTTCAAATTATTTGACTTAATGATTTCACGAATTAGTGCATATATTGTGATGATTTTGATGAATATGTGATTTAAGTGATGATGTGAATTGCATTAGATTTGTTATGTAAATTCATGTGGATATGTGCTTGTGTCATTTATGACACAATATGATGATATGATTTGAAAAATGTGAAAAGCAAGTTGTTTAAAAAGTGCCTTCGGGCAATCTGAAATTCTGTTTGCTTATATGCTATATGGGTTTGGTCAGGTCCTTTGTGAGTCAGCGCTGTCTCTACATGTTTATAGCCTTCTCCCGGTTGCCCGTAAGAGGCAATGGAGCTTCGATTATGGACTCCCTTCATGGCTACACTGAACTGCTATGCGGGAAAGTGTAGTACGTCATGTTCACGACTGCACAGGACCGCTATGCGGGAATGTACAGTACGTCCTGTTAGGACCGAGCCAAACCAACTGTGATGTGTTACGTGTTTTTGATTTGATTTGTATATGATGTGATACATTCATGTTTGAAATTGTGCATGATTTAAATTTTTTTTTGAGAATTTAAGAAATGAGAAAGTGAAAATTTTAAATCATGAACCTTCGGAAACTGGTTATAAATGTTTTTGAAATAAATGACGATTTTGAGGAAAATCTTAGAAAATGTTGATGAAGGTTTATGAATGTTTTGAAACGTTTGAAAATGAGTTTTTGGATAAATTTTCAAATGTGAAATGTTTGAAAAGTTTGAAAAGACATTTTTCGCTTATGTTTCAATTTATAAATATATTATCCACGAGCTTTGTGCTCACCCCCCCTTTCATCCCCATCTCCAGGTTTCGAGAAGAAGATCGGATGAAAGAAAGTGAAGACGTTTGGTCCGATTTTGTATCGTTTGTCTTTTTGTATTTTTGTGTGAATTGAGTTTTGGATATTAGTATTGTTTAAGACTTGAATTGCAATTAAGGTTTTGTAAATATATGATTGTGATGTATTTTCGAGCATGTATTTCAGAATATATGAGGACTACGAATTGGAGTATATATTTGAGTATGGTTAATATGATTTTTGGAATTGTGTAATTCATAAGAAAGTGGATTGTGTTTTAATGTATTAAGTCTTTATATGTTGTTTATGAATGGGGATTGTATAGTGATTTTGAATATGATGATTGTATTGGATTTTGAGGTATGGATAATGAGATTGTTTGTGTTGGATGATTGAGAATTAAGGAAGTGTTTAGAACTAGGTTGGCGTTGTGTTTGCTGATATCCCGGACGGAGGGTTCGGTTGATTTTGATAATTGTATGAGTGTTTGGACATATTAGAAATGTATTTTACCTTTGCAGGAATTTTTGGGCTGTCAAAATACAGCCGCTATGCTGCCGAAATTTCGGTAAAATGGGTTTAAAATGAGTTTGAGGATTTATATGAATGTATAAGAAATGATTAAGATGAAGTAAGTGAATTGAAATTTGCATGTGGAATAGTTTCCTAGAAAGGGAAAACGATATGGTTTTGATTAGTATGAGAAGGGTTTTAAAATGAATAAGATGAAAAAAAAAGAAAAAAATTGTACTGAATTTCGGATTGATATAGTCTAAGATTTCCAACGCGACGCTTCCTAAAGTCTTTTCTGAGATATTCGCTACGGATGTCGGATCCGCTTTAATTTGTTTCCGCAATATTATCGGACTGACCTATTCGTGTGCTTTTGATCTGAATCCGATTTGTAGTTCGCTTCTATTTCCGATTCGATTTCCCTTCGGATTTGATGTGGTTGTTTTGTTTTTCGTTCGTTTCCCGGTTGGGATCCGGCTCCCGGATCGGGTCCCAGCACTTGTCATAGAAAACTCTATTGAAATCCATAAAACACTTGTTTCTAAAATTCTCATCATATAGTCAAATTCTCAAACTACAAAACATGAATGCATCAAACTTGTTCTCATATGTAAGCACATAAGCACATCAGAATGATTTGGGTGGATCCAAAACAGAACGTGCTACACATTTCCCATAAGGACCCTGTGTAGCTGTGAATAGAACGTACTAACGCAAATCCCACATAATGGTTTTGTGTAGCCATAAACTTATGGGAGTCCATGAAGGAGCTCCATGCCACTAGCGGGTAGGCGAGAGAAGCCTTTAACTTGGTCAACCTGCACGTGACTTAACTTAGGGGTCCACCACAAACCCACATAACACATATTTCATAACTTGTAAACGTGTTGCCCAAAATGACATTTTTTCGAAAACTTAATTTCAAACACTTGATATACTTGCAAAAATCATTTCCATTTTTCAATCATAAATCAATAACACAATTTATATACCAAACATGTAGCACTTTCTCACCACATTCAAATAGCGATAAATGCATATTTATGATGAAATTGAAATCATTAAACTTCTTTGATTCAAAGAAAACATTAGTGGCTTATTTCCTCTATTATAAACATATACCTATCTTGAATTCCTTGCTTAAGAAATTGGCTTAAGGATGTCTTTCCTCTTGCTTCTCTTGGTCCCCTTCTTAATTTCCTTAACATTAACAAAATTCCCAATTCAATATGAATTCAAATTGGAGAACCCATAAGACACATTTTCTAAAATTGATCATAGAAAGCTTAAACTCATGCATTTTCTAAGTTCTTTGAACCAAAATCCTTCGAAAAATCCAAAAGATTAACAATTATCTTACCTTGAATCTTCACCAATTGAAGAGTTTCTTAGCTCAAATGAAAGCTCTTCTCTTCCTCTACCTTTTTCCCTTCTTGAACCACCTCAAAATCTCTCTTAAAGGCTACGAAAAATCGAAACCTAGCTCAAAACTCCTTTCTTTTCTCTATTTCATTGAAACCTCTCTCTCCCTTTTCTTTCTCATTTTCGTTTCTCCCTCTTTTAAAATGCAAGACTACTCTTCTTCTTCTAATTTATACTCTTAATGAGTGTAAAATGTCCATTTTTTCCTTCCTTATATGCCTTTAGTCTTTCCAACTTAAGTGATCTTCCTAAAATGCTCTCACATATTCTTATAACCTTAACACTTTCATTTCATTAACCCATGCAATAAATCCTACTAACTTTGACATAATTAAATAACTCCAAAATAATTTACCTATCAAAACCTCATAATTATTTAAATCATGCTTAACTTTAATGAAAAAAAATTTCGGGCCCAACACATAGGCTCGCTAATACACCAATTCTTCTCGACAATGATTACATGCTAGGATAAATCAAAAGGGCTTTGTTTCAAGTTGTAATGTGGCTAAGGTTAAGGTGGGTTAAACAGTTTTTAGGAGTTTATCACTAGCATTTATAAACTACAAAGTGTACCAAAGGATGACAAAGTTAAACTTCTAAGATATGTAAATAGATAAGACTAATTCTTCGCACTTATTGTAGCTACTACATGTTATTCCTTTTTCTTTCCTTTTCTTTTATTTTTATTTGATTTTGTTCTTTTCTATTTTTCTTTTTCTCTCTTTTTTTATAAACACAATAAAGAAATAATGAATAGAAAACAACAACTATATGCAATGTGCTCTTAACTTGTGATTCCACACTCAAGTATCACTTAGCACTCTATTAACTTGTGATTTGCCAAGCTAATGGGATTTGTGGGTTATAAAATTGGGTGATTTCAAGAAACAAAAGGTTAAAGGCTCAACAGGGCTAGCAAGGGATAATCAAAGGGTAGGTTATTTAAGCCAAAGGTTAAAGCAAAAAGGCCTTCATCATTTCTATCTAGTATGCATCTAGTAGATTTAAACCGATTTAAAACATGTAACACCCCACTACCATAGAGTATATACCAGAACACCTTGAGGACATTCCAGTACATAACCTATAATAATGGCATGTTAGAGTAGTGATATTCTCTTATAATGCACCATAAAGAAAGACATAATAATTAAAAATCCAAAATTCCTCATTTCATTTCATAAAAAAAACCGAATATACATTGAAGCTTTACAAAATCATCCAAATATATACATTATCAAGACTAATTATAGAACATGCCACATACATGAGGAATTATACAAAAATTTCTAACTAGATCCTTCAGTCTTAGCTGACTGACCTTTGAGCCATTTCTCCTATCCAAAAGTACAAGAACTATGCTTCTTGTAGAGTCTCTTTGTCACTAGTGTCCTCTCTTGGTCCTGAAATGTCAATGTTGCAATTTTGGTGAGTTTTGTGAGCTCAATGAGGTAACCATCCTCGATGGTTCACTCAAATCATATAAGACATTACATCAGATATTCACATAATTCGCATCTTTTCATTTATCATGTAGCATCACATATCACTTACTCTACATATCACATTCTCATTCAAATACAAGTCAATAATACATTTCAATAATTCGAACACACATATTAAATATATATGCAATGCTCATGGGACTCATTTTCGATTATTATGTTGTTGTGACCGAGTGTCTATAACTGTCCCGTATCCATTATGGATACCGAGCTCATTATTAGCTATTCCTTATTCGTTGGAGATACAAGGCTTATTATACATAGCGAGCCTTTAGCTTTTAATCACATTCTGAGCTTTAAGCTCATTTTCGTTGGCTACTTAGTTCACAACTACCATTATCTATTCACGCATTATTGTAATGAAATGCATCACATATATTTAGTCAATCAAAAGTGCTTAATATCATACAGTCATATTCACTATCGCATTCTCATTCACATTTGTCATCGGACCTTGGTCTGACATTCAACATATATGTTGAGAATCATTTATTTTGTCAAATTCACATACAAGGAACACTTCCAATGTGTCATTCATGCATCAAACGCCTCGGATATTCAATGTCCATAATCAACACAATCAATTTCACAAAATAATTCAATACAAAATTTAAAACAACAATTAATTAAGTGAGACCATCTAGGTTACCCACAGTTTGCTCCAGAAAACTATTGCCTTGAAGTCTTGACAACGTCTGGATGTTGTCGCTCAATATGCTCTTCTAAATCATGCAATACATACACATTTATACACACCACAACTTTGCACAATTATAAGTATTCATTTATGCACATATATGTATATGAATTATATACAATGCATGCTCAATGACAATTCTAGGTACATTGCTTTAATATGCGTCTCATAACCAATTAACATGATCTTCAAATCATTCCTTAATACCTAATACACTTTTCTTTAATCGCTCAATTCATCATCAACTAGGCTCATTCAAGATCACACTCAAGCCTCAATACCTCATAGGAAAACATTAATAAGTCAATAATTTATATATATACATGGTTTTGTGACAAAAGGAAAAACTTTTGCTGTGGATGTCGGATTATTGTCATTCTAGAACGCCTTTGAAGAGGACTTTGAGTTCTAAAAATTCTGTGAAGACCCCGAAGAGAGATTTTGCTTTCTAAAGGGACAAAATCACACATTTATGTAAGTGTCCCGAGAAGGTCCGCCCAGCGGACTTGAAGTTCGTCTAACGGACATGTGAGAAGCATATATCACTTAACAACATTTCCCACGATTTCTACATATATTCTAACATCAATTTCACTCCAAAATTTTGAGAATTCAGCTCCTCTAATGCAACATGAATTCATACTAATTCAACCACCAAATTGATTGCATTAAACTCTCAAACCTCAACTCATTTAATTCATCATTTTAAACTAAATCTCATCATTTATGAAATCCTATCCTCTTTCCATAATATATCTCATTCATAAGTATCAAGCAATTTATTTTCAAAATTCACATTTCAAGTTGATAATTTCTTCATTTATACCTCAATTTCAATTCAATATCATCCACACACAAATCAAAATCCATGCTTGATCATAAACACCAAAATAGAACAAATTCTTATTCACTTTCATCATAAATTTTCTGCACATGTTCTACTTCATTTTTCACCTTCATTTCATTCCTAACTATCACCTTAATTCATCTTTTTTCCAAACATCATAATACTACCTGTTATTCTCAAACTATAACTGCACCCATTACTAAACTTCAAGTCTAATTTTGAAACTCTTAAAGACAGAATTTAAATTCAACGTCTTTATGAAAAATGTAGCCATATGTCTCTAATTGAATCCAAATTAAAAATCATTCCATTTGGATATCTATAGATCAATTCATGGTTAAAATATAGATGTATATCCAGTGGAAATGTTACATCTAACATATTCCAGCACACTTTAAACACCATTATCACTTTATCTCTAAACTTTCATCCTAGTTCTTCTCTTTTCAAGACACTACATTTGTCTTCTCTTTAACTTCAATACTCAATCCAATCCATTTCTAAAACAACCAATGATCCATGTTTTTATACATCAAAAATATAACATGACAAAATCCATTCATTCATCAATTTATTACTTTCATTAACAACACACAAATAGGGCATAATCACATCTCTACAACAACTTATGAATCATTAATCATCACATATACAAAAGCAAGACTTTTATATGCTCATTTCTTTACCTAAGTTATAACATGTGATTCACTCCATTTATTTCATCAATTTTTCATCAACCATCATCACATATGTTTCATTTAACAAATCATGAAGAATAATTGTTAATACTTACTTAATTTACTCAAAAGCTCTTCAAAATACCACTTAACCCTAGCTCCCAAGCATCATAAGATCTTCATCATTGAAGGAGGAATCAGCTATGTTTTCTTTATAACAAGAAGAGATAGTAAGGATCTTGAAGTGGTAGTGTAGGAATTTGACAAAATCAACAAGAGAGAGTTGGGTTGAGTTTCGTGAGATGAAGAGTAAAAATGAGTGAAGAAGATGAGAACAAGTGATAAAATTAGAAGTGAAAGACAAGGCTGTTGGTCTTTCAAAGAAGAAAGTATCGTGAGTGGTGAGTGGCAAGTGTTGTGACACTTGTCACTTGCCACTTGTCAATTTATTGCGGTCTCCATTTGACCACTTTTTAATAACTATTCTATTTGTCTCCAAATTCTAATTCAATTGTCTCCCAATTTTCAATGACACTTGTCAATAAATTGACTTATTCATTTATCAAAATTTTCACTGCTATTTGATAGTTAGTTTTACTACTATTTATCAATTGTCTTTCCACTTGGCATTTTTCCTAGTTCAAATCAATTTTTAACACACATAATTTACAATTCTAAATAAAATCACATTTATAAATCAATTATACCTGAAAAATGTGAATGAATGCATATACAATCATTTTAATGTACAAAAATCAATATTCACGTATGTGTGTATGCTATATTATGCAAAAATCAATCATTTTCTAACTTCTCAATAATCTCTCGTGTACACTATTCTAAGGTTCTAACCCTTAATATGGGATAACGGGATATTACATTTCTCCCCTCCTTAAGAAATTTCATCATTGAAATTCTTATATGATTGTTTGAACAGGTGGGGGTATTGTCTCCTCATGTGCCCCTCCGTTTCCCAAGTTGCTTCCTCACACGAGTGATTCTTCCAAAGGACTTTCACTAGTGGAATTACTTGGTTTCTTAGTTGTTTTGTTTGGAATCCCATTATCTTGATCGGCTCCTCAACATAACTCAGGTTACTAGCTATTTCGATCTCTTGAGCCGATAACATATGCATTGGATCAGATCGTATCTTCTTAGCATATTCAAATGAATTACATTGTGTAACTGAGACATCTCATTTGGTAAAGCTAACTTGTATGCCAATGATTCTATCCTCTCATTGATCTTATAAGGACCAATGTACCTAGGGCTCAACTTACCCTTTTTGCTGAACCTTAGCACTCCTCGCCAAGGCCATACTCTCAGAAACACTCTATCTCCTACTCTATATTCCATATCCCTTCGGTGATGGTCCACATAGCTCTTTTGTCTATCTTGAGCTGCTTTAATTCGACTTTGGATCAATTTCACCTTATCCACAATATCTTGTATCAATTCTAGGCCTTCAACCATTCTCAAGCCCTCTTCATCCCAATATAAAGGCGATCGACATTTTCTACCATACAATGCCTCATACAGTGCCATTTCGATACTACTGTATGCAAACTTAATTAAAGCAATGTATTGATCCCATGCTTCTTAAAACTCCAATACACATGTCCTGAGCATATCCTCAATAGTCCTGATAGTCTTCTCACTCTGTCATCTATTTGAGAATGAAATGTAGTACTAAAGTTTAACTTTGTACCCATAGTTGACTATATGCTCTTCCAAAATCTCGAAGTAAATCTAAGATCCCTGTCTGATACAATGGACACTGGAATCCCATGCAGTCTAACTACCTCATTTCTAGTGAGTTATTCTAGAAATGGGTCAACTTAGTCAATTAGTCCACCATAACCCATATAACATCATTTTTCCTCGGAGTCTTTGGCAATCCCATTACGAAATCTATCGTAATTCATTCCCATTTCTACTCCTGAATAAATAACGAATGTAGCTTCCTAACCAGAGCTTGATGCTTAGCCTTAATATGTTGGCATGTTAAACATTTAGAAACATGCTCCGCTACTTGCTTCTTCATCCCAGGCCACCAGAAATGTTGCGTCGGCGTGTTATACATCTTGGTGGTACCAGGATGCATAGCATAAGCGACTACATAAGCTTCCTCTAGAATTTCCTTTCTCAATTCATCCACATTAGGCATACACAACCTTTTCTTCAGCCACAGTGTCTCATCTCTCAGTTCAAACTTAGAATCCAATTTCATTTTTAACCTCTCTCAATAAGTTTCACCATTTTAGGATCTTTACTCTGAAATTTTTGGATTCTGTCATGCAACATCGGTCTCAACTTCAATGTACCAATTAATGCGTCATTATGCTCTAGATTCAACTCCACATTTAGAGCTCTTAATTGAATTAAGCTCGGTAACCTCGATATTTGAATCTGAGCTACACTGCTATTTGAGTTTCTAGTCAAAACATTTGCCACCACATTAGCTTTTCTCAGATGATAATCGTACAGTCATAGTCTTTCAACAATTCTATCCATCTCCTTTGCCTTATATTCAATTCCTTCTGACTCAACATATACCTCAAACTCTTATGATCAGTGTATATTTGGAATGTCTCTCTATACAGATAGTGTCTAAATATCATTATAGCAAAAACAACAGCAGCAAGCTCTAAATCATGTACCAGATAATTTGTCTTGTGAGACTTTAGTTATCTCGATGTGTAGGTTATCACCTTGCCATACTACATCAGCACACTTCCCAATCCTTGATGCAAAGCATCACTGTATACTATATATCCTTCAGTTCCTGATGGAATACTTAACACCGATGCCATAGTCAATCGATGCTTCAACTCTTCAAAACTCTTCTGACATACATCATTCTATCTGAATACTACATTCTACCTCAGAAGTTTAGTCAGAGGGGTTGAGATCAACGAAAAAACCTCAACAATCCTACGGTAATATCCTGTTAATCCTAAGAAACTCCGAATTTCTGATACATTTTTCGAGGCCTCCTACTTCATTACTACTTCTATCTTCTTTAGATCCACTTGTATGTCGTGTCCAGTCACTATATGACCTAGAAATACTACTTGGTCCAGCCAAAATTAACACTTACTAAATTTAGCATACAGTTGTTTCTCCCTTATAATATGTAAAATCACTCTCAAATGCTTAGCATGCTCTTCTCAACTCTTTAAGTATACCAAGATTGTTGGATCTTGATTTTTCTAAATTTCTTATAAAGTACTTAAATAGTTATTTATGTTTGTTTGTTGGATTAATTTTTTTTATTTTTAGAATTAGGTCATTAATTAGAAATTGAGGGAAGGATTAGAAAGTCAAATTAGAATGAAGTGTTAGGATGAAGTTAGCTTAAGTGGTGGTTAGAACCATAAAAGACAAAACAAGGGTAAATTTGGAAAGGCTTTGTAAGTGGGGGGGTAATATTGGAAGAAAAGGGGTAAAAAGGGATTGAAGTAATGAAGAGAAGAGGAAGAAATCGTGAGCAGCCAAGAGGAGAGGGAAAACAAGTGAAAAGAGAGAAGAAAGGAGAGAAAAATCGCGGAGAAAGAAGGGAAAGCGAGGAAAATAGTGGGAAGAAGAGGAAATCAAGGCTTTCAAGGTAAGTTCTTCATCTTTCCATCTTGTTTATTGAAGAGATAGGTTGTGGTATTGTGAATGAGAAGTTGTTGAGAGACAAAGGGGTTTTGTGTTGGGAATGCTTGGGGGAAGAAGAAGATGGAGAGATCTGTGGGGTTTTTGGGTTTCTAAGCTAGGTTTTGAGTTTTCTAACCTAGATGGACTATGGGTAGGTTAAGTATGAGCTTGAT
>JAOQMR010000211.1:17170241-17182277 GCA_027563865.1 Erythroxylum pelleterianum
ACCAGTACTTTAACCAAGTAGCGTTTGATCAATAGAATCATGGACAAAAGTTAACTAATCAAAGACGGGAGAGGGAGGGAGGTTTCTCACTGATAATCTTCCAATGCGAAGCTCCTCTTTCCAATTGAAGTCTCGAGTAAATACAAGTGCAAGGAGTACAAAATATTTAAAGCATCCCCTTCAACTTTGAAAACTAGTTATGAGAGGGGGTAGGTAGCCACTTACCGAAGTAGGAGAGCTTGTGATTCGTCTAACTTTCTTCGACTTGTTTTTGTGTCCATATCAGCCCTTCTTCTTTTCATCTATTTTCATGCATGCCATACAACCACTACAAGAAAAGTAGGAATTAGGGACGAAAAATTACCAACGGAAAACTTATTTCCGTCGCTAAAATCAACGTGAAAAAATTCATTTAGCGACGGTTATCATTTCCGTCGCTAAAATTGAAAGGAAATCGTCCCAGCAAAATTAGCGACGGACTTTAGGGACGATAAAAGTTTTTGTCGGTACTTACGTAGCAAATTAGCGACGGAAAATATATTTCCGTCGCTAAAATCGACATGAAAAAATTTGTTTAACGACGGTTATCATTTCCGTCGCTAAAATTGGAAGGAAACCGTCCCGGCAAAATTAGCGGCGAAGTGTAGGGACGGTAAAAGACTCCGTCGGTACTTTCACTCAAATTAGCGACGGAAAACTTATTTCTGTCGCTAAAATCAGAGGAAAATTTAAAATTTAAAGGCGGGAATTAAAGGCGGTATAATAAAATTTAGAATTACCGACGGACATTTCCGTCGGTAATTTCTGTCGGTAAATCACATTTAAAACACCCAAACACCCCTCCCGGCCCCCCTTTTTGGTAAACAGAATACTGTGAGCAATATGCAAAAAAGTCTTCATCAACGATGATGGAGACTTTTTTTTTTAAATTTGAATTTTATTTACAGACGGAATTTTATGTCCGTCGGTAAATTTACCGACCGAATATTTATATCCGTCGGTAAATTTACCAACAGCCGTTTTAACGTCGTCGTTGGCCGTCGGTAATTTCCGTCGCGATTTTACATTACCAACGGAATTCAAATATTTTCCGTCGGTAATTTCCGTCGCTAAACGCCCTATTTCTCGTAGTGAACTAATTCTTCATTCGCAATATTCAAAATTTAAATTCAAAAAATTGGTCGACAGTCGAGTAAATCCTAAAAAACACGCATTTTGAGGAAATAAGAAAAATTTAAAGTTGACCAACTCTTAGAATTAAAACATCGTTAAGACTTACGAAGAGTCTTGTATGGCGAACGGTGGATACAGATAAGAGTTTACCTAACCTAACTCCCATGGTCCCACCTAACCCTTCCTCTTTCCTTTTCTCTTTTAGAGACAGTTATGATTCTTAAAACGATCCTACTTGTGCTGAAGCTAACTCATTGTTTCTAATTAAGATCTAAACACCACGTTAGGTTTAACCAACCTTCATTCTTTTATGCTTCACAATAGTAAGGAACCTATAATTATTACATCTTTTAAGATAAATGTTAGATAAATTTTAAATTGGCAGTATAACACAATTTAAGATAAAATAATAGATACTAATTAAAAAAATAGCATATGCCCCCTTTAACATAAAGTCCTAAAAGTCTTAGCAAATGATAAAAACTTAAACCCTAGGCCAAATCGGGTCTCAAGCTGGCCTAATTTTTTTAAAATTTTTAATAGAACTTTATTTAATAAAAAATTTAAAGTGAATAATTTAATTGAAGTTACCAATTTAAACTGATTAATAAAATTAGAGATTTTATAATAAATAAATATATAAAACGTATATATATTGAGAAAATGAATAAGATAAAAACCAAATTCATTAATAAAGGATAATAACATTATAGAAAATGAAAAAAATTATAATTAAAGTGATTGATTCAATCAATTGAAGTTATGAATTTAAATTAATTAACAAAATTGAGATTTTATAATGAATGAATATATAAAATATACATACATTGATCAAATGAAAAGGATGAAACTAAATTAATTAATGAAGGAGGGTATGATTATAGGAAATGAACGAGACGAAACTAAATTAATTAATAAAGTAGGATATGATTATAGGAAATGAAGAAAAAGATTATAATTAAAGTAATAAATTCAATTAATTAAATTTACGAATTTTAATTGATTAATAAAAATTGAGATTTTATGACAAATGAATAAATAAAACTTATATATATTGATCAAATGAATAATATAAAACGAAATCCATTAATGAAGAACAATAAGATTATAAGAAATGAAAGAACAAGAATATAATTAAAGTGCTCAAGTCAATTAATTGCAGTTACAAATAGAATTCATTGACATAATTTACAAAATGATTATCCAAGTTTTTTAAATGAAACAATTCACAAAAAAAAGATAAAATCATGAAATAATGTTATGAATTGGGAATTTGAGACTATGAGAGACTAAGAGTGGAAATTGGAGATTAGAGAGCGGAGACTAAAGAGATTGAAAGAGCAAATAATCGTTGTAGTCAGAATTGTCAATAGTTTACATCACTTTTTTGTACATAGAAACATTATATTTAGTAATGTAATGTTAAAGTTAAAGGAATATTAAGCATATGGTCGATAGGTGTAGATTATCATATGTTTTTCTAGGTATTTAAGTGTATTTTAAGTGTTTCTTAAATGATTATCGTTTGTATTTGACGGATGCATATTTGACCATATTTATAACCCCATATTTGATTTATTTTTCTACGTATTTTAGACTTTTATTATATATTTGGTACTTAATTTGCTTCAAGTGCATTTATAGATTATAATTGTCTTCACAAACCAAAAGAAGAAGAATTTGGATTAAAAAACGGCATAAAACGAAGATTTGATGCAAAGAAAGGATACATAATCATGTCTATAGATGTGTATGTCTCACAGCCCACGCAGAATTGCGAATTCTGGATATTTTGGGATATATATGGTTCAGTAAACACCTGTGTATCAAACCGTGTATCTCCCCAAAATCTTAAAAATTACTATAAAAAGACGTGAGTAAAGAGAGTGGACTTTTAGAAGCGATTTCAGGCATGAATAACATTCAAAAGGGGCGACATTGATCTAGAGACATGGAAAACGCGAAGAAATCATCGATAAATCCAATATATTACAACATCAACCCTTAACCTTGCAAGAACATTCAATGAAAGAGGAAGAAGGACTTAGAATTATGAACTCTTTGTTTTCTATTCGTTTTTCTTCCTGTTAACGTTTGGTTTCATTTTTTATTATGTGTAACTAAGCATCTTTAGTATCTAGGTGTGATGAAACCTAGTTAGCGTCATACACAACATCTGTATAACTGTTTACAACTCTTATGGAAACCAAATTTCTCAAGTACTTTTGTAACATCGGACTCTCTAAACCCTTTTATATTGTTCTGTACTTGAAGATACTACTATATATTGATATATATACGGTTGTATATGAGTTCAAAGATGTATTTAAATTCTTTTAGGTATATATTTCAGTAATTTATAATGTTATATGTCCTTACATGAACTTAGAGTTCATCGGTATGCGAAATCTTAGAGATTTCTTACATAGAAGGTTCTAAGTGTGTAAAATCAAGTCAATTTGATGGATAAGACCATGGTGGTTGGGTTAAATATGTTCTAATGGCTTAGAGGTGATTAGACATGATTTATAGAATTATTGGACATTTAGAAAGCTTGATTGGAAAAGTTGATGTACATAAGGGCTTAATTGCAAAACTGTTAAAAGTCAAAGGACTTAAATGTAATTTTTCAATTCTTGGAGGATCAATATGTAATTTTATAAAGTTAAGAGGCTTTATTATTATTTTCAAAAGTCTGAGGACCAAAATAAAAATAAAAGTTTTGGAGATTCCCAAATTTTGGGCTTAATTGCAAGTTTAGGAAAAGTTTGGAGGATAAAATGATGATTTCACATAACCTAAGGGAAGGTAATTTCACCATATTTTGGTTAAAGAAGAGTCAATATTCTAGACCATTCTTCATGTATGGCCATGCACCCCATTACTAAAGACTTGAAACATTTTGTTTTTATTAAAAGAAAGGGGAAGAAAGGAGAAGAGAGGAGGAGAAGAACCATTTTTGGCTATCACTAAATCCTACCCATTTTTTTTAATTCTCCAACCCAAATCAAGGTTTTCTAAGCTAATTTAGGATCAAGGAACTCAAATCTATCATTAGATTTGAGAAATTCTCAAAGGATTTTAAGATATCACCGAAGGAAGGTTTAGGTAAGTTTTGTCTTATCTTTCTCTACATTATGATTTTGAGTTTGGTGTTAAGATATGTCGTTCTCCATGCTTGAATATACATGAAACATAGTTTAGATGAATGAAATGAGTCATGGAGAAGCCTCCTTAAGTCAAAACTGAAATGCTCTCTCTTTGATGAAAGTTTGTGAATTTTTGAATGACTTTTGAAATTGCTGATTTAAATGAATCCTATGGTGTTAATTGTATTTGTATAATGTGAATTGATGATGAAAAATGAAGAAGATGCATATTGGATGAGGCTTGGTCGAAATGATGGGAGAATGAATGGATTAATATAATAAGTTGTATAATTATGATGAATATGGCTTAAATGAAGGGAATTAGATTGAATGGAGTGGTGAAATGTGTTGTTGTTTGGAAGTGTTTGTTGTATAACAAGATAGGAGCATGAATTACTATAATAAAGTCTTGAAAATATGACTTGAAAGTCATGCATATTAGGTGTTTGATAAAATGTTTAAGTGAACTTAGCTTAGGATTTAAGGATTCGTAATGATATACATTGGAAAATGACTTTCATGTTTACTTAGAGTAAACTTGAATTTTGCTCAAATTGATGAGTAATGGCGAAATTTTATAGCTTAAAGATAGTGATATTGTGCCTTATACACTTACGTGATGATGTATAAATATGAGATATATGTTTGAGTAGTAAATACATTGTATACTTTTTTATGTATAAAGGCTCAGGAGCTGAGCTCGTACTGAGGATTCTTGAAGTTAAAGGAGAGTGCACCTTCTTTTAAGGTGAGTTGGGAAAGCCATATCTCTCAAATAGGATTAGGACATCCCAAGACATGCATGATGACTTGTATGTAAATTTTGAACCTAGGTAATACATAGTAGAATTGAATCTCAAATAGAAGCTAGTATACCTGTGTATTTAATAAACAACATTGTTTTGAATAACTATTTGCAGTTGGAGTGCAACTGATGTTTTTATTACGTATGTTGAGAAATAATATTATTTTCAACAAACCTGCACTTGAAGTGCAAAGGACAATGTTTTATTTTCTGAAACTACATTTTTGAACAATTTTACACTTAGAGTGTAAAAGATGACTTTTATTGCATGAAATAATGTTTTGAAATTTTCATATGCATAATTGATTCATGTATGCTGCGTGTATGTGTTCTCTTTTGGCTTAGAGCTATGGCAAGGTTCTATTTTATCGGTTGGACCGATAAATAAAGGCATCGTGCCTTACTTGATTTTTGTACTTAATCGTTACCTCACCAATCACAAAAATCATATAAAAATATTAAGTACAAAAATCGTGTGCTATGCACAACAAATTAAGCGACCTCTGTACCCTTAACGCTGGTACATAAAAGTGGAGTCCCTGTATCAACATCTTGCTACGAGACTTGCGGGTGATTCTACACTTAAGGTCTGGACACTGACGAGGTCATCACTTAGGGTCATGATGCTCTTGTCAATTGCAGTCCGGACTCACCATGGATGAAAATTGAGCCAACACCGGGAATCAGTGGTTGTGCATATTAGTTTGGCCGACTAGTGGTGACACATATAATTATTTTGGCTTATTCTGAGATTTGTTTTTAATGAGATTTGATTTATACATGTGAATTTTTCTGCTTTTATGTATTGGAACTAGAACCTATGTTCACCGAATGAGTGATTAATAGGCTAGGCCCATATGGTTCCTAACCAGTATACGTTGAGTCATAAGCTAAGCCTATGTATTTCTATGTGATGTATGTTCACTTCATAGGTTACCTATACCGTCTTGGTGTGTATCGAGTTCTATTTGCGATGTATGTTTTTTGTGCTCACTGAGTATATAGTGTACTCACCCCTCCACTTTCTAACCACACAGGTTAATTTAGTGAGTTTGAAGTTCTATGTGGATCGTGCAGTTTTTTGACATTTTCGGGGCATTACTACACATGGGTAGTCCCTATTTTGTACTTTTGTTGTATAGTGGCTCATGAACTGTTTTTATTAGAATGGTTATGTTGATATGCTTTATGAATTTGTCAATTAACTCCTGACTATCTTGTCGTTTGTAAAAGACCTTATATATGAACTTTTGGTACTGTTGTTAAGATTACTTTTGGTACTGTTGTTGAGATTGCTTTTGAGTGGACTTAAAAGTTCAGAAGTTGTGGTAGAATTTTAATATGAATATAGAAGTGCATTTAAAGTTGTTCGCAATTGTTTGAATGAGTTTTGGGATTTTTAAAGTACAGCCATTATGCTGCCCAAATTTTTCAAAAAAAAAGGGAGAGACATTGATTTAGCCTTGCATAGTCGAATTAAGGATACCGTGAATGTTATGAGCCCCGATATGCAGCGGTTGTCATGTGCTCGATGTGATACCAGGTCGTGACAACTTTCTTTAGTATATGCCACAAACATAGGTTATTCCCTATAGTAGAAAATACCATCTCAATAGAATTACCTATAATCTTGCACTCATTTGTAATTAAGTGTTGGGTGACTTCTTATTCATACACCTCAACCATGTATAAAAAATCCAATAAAAATTATCAATCCTCTATTTACCTAATAGTCATAACTAAGCAATATAGATTATCTATGATGATTTAAACTGATAAATAAAGCAAATGATATTTGGTATTTGTTCACAAGATCAAATCTCACTATATCACTAATTCAATATAAGTTACTCAATAGAGAACATTGCTCAGCCTTCTTATGCGTTTCCTTCTTCCAAACTCACTCATCTCAAGTTATTTATATAATTAAAAAAATACTTCCAAAAAATGTCATTTTTGTACCCTCTTATGACTAAAAAAATAGAACGTATATTTATGCATAACCTATTTTTAAAAAATTGTTTATTTCTATTCTACGTCTTACTGGATTATCCACAACCCAATGTTTGCTTATAAACCTTGTATTAATAAATCATAGTTGAGTACATGTTTAAACTTGATTATGGTCTAAATACCTTCATGTAACCGACAACATAATCGAGCATAGCACCCAATTCTTCCATTTAGGTTTCATTCAATTTAATCCTTATGATTTGTGCAACTGATCTGGATAACAAATAAATGTTCTACTAATAAACTCTTTATTCTCATCTTTCCATCCTCCCCTAATGGAAACTGCAAATCTTCAAGACCTTCTATACTTTTAGTGTAAATCAAATATTATTTCAAAATGTTCAAACTTTATTCCCATTTTATGTACAACATCTATTTAATAGTTCTCTGCACTATTATGTGAGGTCATTACCTCTCAAGAACGCTTCTCTTTCTCCATTTCATTACCCATCTCCATTATAATATTATATTACACCAAAAATACTATAACATTGTTCAAAAGCTACCACTATATTACACAAAGTATACCACTTGATGATAAGAAATATACTATATTATGTTAAATAAAGATTAACACACATAACAAAATATACTTCACACCAATTGGAAGAGTGTCACACTAAGATATCAACTTTTGGACATAGACAATAGATCTTCTTCTTTGTTTTTTTAAAAACTCTTTTGCTGTGATATCCCATCTCTTAAATTGTTCATGGATCTAAAGTTTGGACTATTGAGTCAGATGAGTGACATCATATAGAATGAATTTGGTACATTTGTGATATGATTTTATGATTGTATTCATATGCATAATATTAACATACACATATAAATTGTGATTTAGACAAATTTCACTCAATTGACATAGTCCGGGGTATGAAACTAAAATGAATGTGACATGAATGTGCAATTCCAATGTCTTATACTTTGGATTACCAATGACAAGAATTGATGGGCTATAATTGATAACTTGGAATTTATTGTTACAATTGAGAAATTGATCAATTAAAATGTACATTTAGTCTAGGTAAAATGCCAAGTGGTAAGACGAGTGGATATATGAAAAATTAAGATGACAAACTTATAAAATGAGTGACATTTGGCATACATAATTGAGTGACAGATTGAGTGACATATGACAACTTAAGAAGAGAACATATGGTAGCTTAAGAAGAGGGCATGTGTACCATTTAAAGGGAAGACATGTAACTTGCTTCCTTGTAGGACAAGTGTCCTTAAATAAGGAGACAATTATCTTAACCAACTAATGACACATGTCTATGGCAAAAGCTTTCCTTAGATGTTTCTGTTGGAATTCATTCTTCCTCCTTCCTCACATTTCTGAAATACACTCATAACCCTATAGCTTTGAAATTATGGTTTACTTCTGTTCATTTCACTTCAAGATTCATATAAGATTATGCTCAAAGATAGCTATAATCTACTATCATCTTCTCACCTTTGCTGGAACCAATCTACTTCCACTTTGTGCTTGGATGATCTTGCATGTATGAAGAGCTGAATTAGCTTGATCTTTGAGCTGAAATTTGAGCTAGACAATTAAGTAAAAGATTGATATCTATGGCATATTATAATAGAGAATTTGTGACGATGAAATTGAGATGAATTGTATATGATATTGATGATGAATTGTGATGGAAATTTATGCATGAACTTGGATACCTTTTTGTTGTGTTCTTTATGTATGAACATTAGGTTTTGGATTGTTTTATGGATGAATTAGATTAGGATTTGAGGTATAATGAAGGTGAATTCATGTTAAAGAGAGGTGCTAATATAGTGATCTTTAAATGACAACAACACTAGGATACATGATTGATGGTGAATGATGGTTTATGTTTTAATATGTGTGAAAGATAATGATTTGTGAGTTGTCTAATGAATGATTTTTGAATTGGGTTTGGACATGAATTTCGTAAGGGATTGAAGCATGAATAAGGTAGAATTGAAGTGAAATTGATGGACTTTGGTGAAAGTGTGTTAGATAGAACATGAAGGAGTAAAAATTGGAAGTAAAATGAAGGTTATGGGTGAGTGAACCTTTGGTTAACTCATCCCACGATCGTAGAATTTATATGGCTCATTTCCACGATCGTGGGAAGTACTTTGGAAGGAGAAAAGGTTGGTTTTGGGCAATTATTGGACTATATAAGGTTAAGACACTTTATAATGGTATAATTAGACTTGATTGTGGCTTGAAATGAACCTAGAAATTTGCTTGATTAAGTGATTAAGTGTTTGATAAGTTTAATTTGTTAATTGAGGTTATAAATTAAGGAATGGAATGATTGGGAATGGAATGATTGATATCAATGTATATTAATTTGAGAAGTATGAGTTGTTAATGGTATAAAGATGTTCATGTGAATGCAAATGTGATTAAAAGAATATAAGAAATGAAGTAGGTATGATTGAATGAGAATTGGGAAATTGTGTGAATACTTAATGCTTGGAAAGGATTGATGAATGTTTGATTGATGAATTGAGGCAAAACCTAGTTGCAAACTAGATATATACAAGCTATGATGAATGAATGATCAAGATTTGTGAATAAGGATACATACCAGGATAGTCAATTGAGCATGCATTGAAACATGATCTATATACATGTGAATGATTGAGTAATCATATGATTAATAACTTAATGAATTGTGAACTCTGTATGTGTATTGCAAGAAGATAAAACACAAGTGATCGCCAACATCTAAACAATGCCAATTTACCAAGGCAATAACTTATCTGGAACGTGATGTGAGTTAACCTAGATATATTTGAATTGTTTTTAATTAACTGTTAGATAATGAACTGTTATTGATATAATTGTGATAATTCCAGACCATCAATTGTCCGAGGAGCTTGATATTTGGGATTGTATTGGAAGTACTTTTTAATGGTATGTGCAATATGGAATGTATTCTCAATTAAATGTTGAATACTGGACTTAGATCCAATGAATATGATAAATGACTATGCACACTGAATGAAAGTTATTGATAGCATATTATGTGAAATGATGTATTTTATCACATGAATATGCATGATCAAATAAAGGAGTTGTGATTGAAGTGAACAACGTGAAAAAGAGCTTGAAGCTCATAAATGTGCACAAAGAGCCACAGACTCAACAATTAATGGGCCCAGTATCCACAATAGGTACGAGATAATATATGAAATGAGTCGGTATCCACAAGAGATACGGGGCAGTTAAATAGACGCTCGGTCACAACAAAATAAAAATGAAAGTGGAGTCTTAATTTGCATATTTATATCATTATATGTATCATGTGAATGATTGCAAAGAATGACTAAATTGAGTTGATATAATGATATGCAATGTTTGTGTACATGTTGATGATATGAATGATAAAAAGGAATGATTGGATTATTTTGAAATGATTATATGAAATGTTTGTATTCATAATGGACTTGTTAGAATATGATGTTTAATGTGATCAAGTAATCAATACTGAATGATGTGATATTTGGGATTTGATTCTGAATGATGTGGTATACAAAGTTGGATAATATGAAATATTGGTGATATTTTTGTTTTGTTTTGAGTGAGTACATCGATGATGGTGTACTCACTGAGTTCGCAAAACTCATCAAAATTGCAAATATTGATTTTAAGGTTTAGAGGAGATCTAGCTAGTCTAGTTGAAGTAGCTTTTGCATTTGGACATGGGTCAGTGTCGGGATCAGTTGTACCTACAAATGTCTTAGTTATGTTGTACCAAGAATTGTATCTCTTAACTACTCTATAATGTACATGTGAATTTTAGAAATGAAATGAAATTCGAGATTGTATATGTTTGTAAATGAAATGGGACAAAATGATTATGAATGAAATGATTCAAAATGAAGATTTGAAATGCTTTTGATTTGAAATGATTAAAATATGTAATGAGTTGATATGTGATGCCTTAAAAATTTGGAAATGTGACCGTCTTAATATACCCTTTTGTAGAGTATGTTCCCAAATATCCTGATCAGGCATATGTTCTATGGGAGTGGTATGGTTACACTTGCCCTTCTTAGTACAATAACTTTTACTCTAGATAGATACTAGCTAAGTTGGATTTTATGTTAATTACCAATTTTATTATATAAATTACAAATAAATTACCAAAAAAGTTTTTAAAACTCTACATCTTATTTTTTACAACAACAATACCACTTATAACTCTTATAGATGTATAAGCAATTCTCAAAACTTAAAATGTCAAAATGATTACAACTAATGAACACATTTGGATATATGCCTAACACTTATAATATTTAATTGTGATATGAAACTTAAATCCTCACCTTAGTCTAAGTACAATACTTTTGGTGAAAAAGTAGAAATACCAACAACAAGGAGAAATGGTTGCTTGCTATAACACTTACATGCTTGCTCAATAGATTACCAAATATAATAATAGATAACATGTGCAAGGAAAATGACATAAAAAATAAGCAGCAAAATTATGTTGTAACTTGAAAGTGGAGGTTCAGAATGACAAGTGTTAAGACCAAACAAACATTCACTTGACATAATTTTTAGGATTATTTGATATATTTGTCTTTAATTATATCAAATACAAATTTAACTTGACTTTTAACTATTATTAAGTAATAAATTGTGGGCAGTGATAATTATTACTTATCGGCCACGAAATATTTTCCATGAACAAATAACCAAACCTTTGCGGTCGACAAAACATTTTCCATAAGCCTATAACAAAGTAAGCAAGTAGATCCAATGTTGAAACGAAAAAAATTGAAGTGATAAATTCAATTAATTGAAGTTACGAATTTCAATTAATTAATAAAATTGATATTTTATAATGAATGAAAATAAATAAATATATATATATATATATATCTGTAATA
>JAOQMR010000211.1:17298392-17322459 GCA_027563865.1 Erythroxylum pelleterianum
GAACATTTTAGGAATAATACATAAATGCAATATGAATCTCATAATTATAATCTTATTATAATTTCATTTGCAATGTACAATTATTCCATGGACTTTATCATATACATCTAAATATGTACAAGATAAAGAACGCCTTTAAATAATTTTTCACTAAACTACAACCAAAGCGATTGGCTGTAGGGTATAAACCAACAACTTCTGCAGTAGAGAAGGTATTGGAGGAACACCAAAATTTTGAAAAAAACTACCTAAAAGAGAGCAGTAAGAAAAAAAGAGTAAGTAGACAGTAGTAAGGGACTCCCCCTCACATGTCAATATTGGTATGAAACACTAGAGGGTTTAATGACCCTCATAAAAAACTAGTTGTGAAGGAGATGGTAAAAGAGAATAAGCCTATTCTCATTGGTTTGCTTGAAATTAAAATTAAAAATCCTCATATCCTCTCTGGATCTAACTTTTTGGGTGCTAATTGGGAGATGCTCTCCAACTTTAACTCTCATTTCAATGGAAGAATTATCTGTCTTTTAACTCTTGCCTGATGGCAGTACAGGCTATAGACGAAACAAACTAGATGCTTCATCTCCATTACCCACTGAAGAATAGTAGTACCAACTTTTAGGTCCCACTTCTATATGCTTATAACTTTAACTTCTAAAGAGATAAACTATGGAGGGACTTACAAAGTCTCCAGCCTACAATTCAGCTTCCTTGGCTAATGTTTGGTGATTTCAACTGCTCTTTAACCTTAACAGAAATTGAGGGTGGCAGGGATGCACATCTAGGACATACAAAAAAAATATCTACATTCCTAATGCATATGGACTTGGTGGATCTCAATCACACAGGAAATCTTTTTAACTTGGTCTAACAACCAATAAGGTTGGTGGATGCTTAGAAAGAAGCTTGATTGTGCTCTTGTCAATTCCCTATGGTTAACTTTTTTCAATGATTCTTTTGTTCATTTTGGTGAGAATATGGCATCTAATCACTCCGTCATGTTAATTCAACGACTTGCTACTATCAACCTAAAAGGCTCTCCTTTTAGATTTTTTAATGCTCTCACTAGTTTAGAGGGGTTTTATGAAGTGAAAGGTTACAAGTCCTACCAACTTATGACCAAGCTTAGATTGATGAAAGTTGTACTGAAATCTTTTATGTTCCAGAAGAATCTCAATGTGTACATTCTTAAGGAGAAGCTTAGACAGACTTAAGATAACTGTTATATGTCTCCACAAAAAACAACATTCGAACAGGTAGAAAGAACTTCTCTTTATTAGTACCAGGAGGCTCTTTAGTTTCAAAATTCAGTGATGAGACAGAAGGCGATGCTCATCTGGTTGAAGGAAGAGGATGCCAACACTCAATTTTTTCATTCTTCCTTACTTGTGAGAAGGAATATCAACAAGATATCTATGTTACAAGATTATAGGGGGAAAGAGCATGTTAAACTGAACTCACTTATGGAAATAGCCAAACACTATTTCCTTGAATTAATGGGTGTTACTTCGTCCTTTTTTCTAAGTTCTAACCTCCAGTTGCTATTTGATTGTCAGTTGGATCAAAAAACAATAGAGCTTCCCATCACTGCACTTGATGTGAAGAAAACTGCCTTTAGTTTGCATCCCTCCAAGTCACCTAGTCCATATGGCTTTACTGCCATGTTTTTCCAGTCTACTTTGGATACCACACGTCCACTATTTATAATAGATATTCTAGAATTTTTTGTCTTTAAGATTTCTCCAAGAAATCAATGGTACACATATCTATCTAGTCCCAAAGAAAGTGAATCCATGCTGCATGAGTGACTTCCGTCCTATCTCATGTTGTAATACAATTTACAAGGTGATATCTAAGATACTTGTTGATCGATTCAAATCGAATATTTCAAAAATAGTTGATAATACACAAAGTGCTTTTCTCTCGAATAGTTCCATTAGTAATGATGTTGTATTAATTCAGGAGCTAGTTAAGGATTACAATTCTAGTAATAAGATTAATAGTTGCTTATTAAAGATCGACTTTCTTAAAGCCTTTGATACTCTCAGTTGGGAATATATTCAATTTTTCCTAGAAGCCTTAGATCTACCATAACAGTTTAGAACCTGAATTATAACATATATCCAGTCTCCAACTTTCAGTGTCCTAGTGAATGGTGTTCCTTTGAAGAGCTACAAAATAGCTAAGGGACTCATACAAAAGGACCTTTTATCCCCTTATCTGTTTACCATTGCTATAGAAGGACTCTCTAGGCTATTAAATAAACTCATCAGCTACAATGGAGGTTTCAAATTTCATCATCGATGTAGAGTGGTAAACCTTACTCACCTAATATATGCGGATGATTTGATATTACTCTGTGGTACTAACACTCATTCAATCATAATGTTGATGCATATACTGGATTTGTTTACATAATGGTCTGGCCTCAAATTAAATATGGATAAAAGTCACATATACCACTCTACAGATGTGAGAAACTTTTATGCCTTTAGTGATCTTACGAGTTTGAGAATTCACACATTACCTTTCAATTATTTAGGCATTCCTATTACTACTTCTAAGCCAAAGTGTGCACATTGCTTACCTATCATTGAAAGGATGAAATCTAAGGTATTAGCATGGAAAAATCAATTTTTATCCTACACTTGATAAATGTAAATTGCATCGTGTGTTAGGGCTTAGTTTGATATGTATTTAATTGTTAATTCAATCGTTTCGTATGTGTTTAGGTTAGAATTGTGTTAGTTTGTTAATCATTTATGTTTTAAGTTTTATGGGTTAGTACAAGTCTTTGAGCTTAATTAGTATGTTTTTAAGTACCTAGATATGTTTGCTAGTGTTTCAAGGTCAATATCGAAGAACGGAAAAATTTCGGAGACACTTGGGTTGAAACAATAGCCCATGATCATTACAGAAGCACCAGAGTTAGCTCACGATCGTGGCCTAGATGTCACGATCGTGACAGAAGCCTAAGACATAGCCCATGATCGTGGCCTGCTTGCCACGATTGTGACAGAAGGCTCAGATGTGGCCCACGATCGTGGGCTGCATCAGGCCAACATATAGACACTCAAAAACATCAAGTTTCAAGGGATTTTTGGACCTTTTGGACCCTAGAAAAACCTTAAGGCTGCTTAGAACACAAATGGTATTTAAAGAATAAAACAAAGGAGGAGAAAAGGAGCTTTTGCATCAGCCACTTTTAGAGAAACCCTAAAGAGGATTATCGAGAGATAGAGAAAGAGAAGAAGGAAAAGAGATAAGAGAAAAAGCTGACTCGACATACTTCCCGGATCAAGAATTTCCTAACGTCGCTGCCTCCCGACGTCTGTTCAATTCATATTTCTTGTTATTTTTCAGTTTTATTATTGTACATAATTGGAATAATGGTTGATAATATGATTTTTGGATGTTGATGATGTTTATTAACTCACCTTCGGGGTTTTATCTTTAATTTAATGAAATCTGATTATTTACGTGTTATTTGGATTTATTATGATTTAAGTCTGGACGTGTATAATTCGATAATAAACTGAGATGGTGAATCGAATGAAAAATAATTAAATTGGGCCAACGAGAGTTAGGTGATTTAATAGAACAAGAATTAAATCAAATCGGTAAATTGTGAGCAGAGAGATCTTACATAGGTTTCCGATAGTTTATTAGACAACTTTAGATCTAATTAGGGTTTTGGATAGGTTGGTAATTAAGAAATTGCAACTTCCATAATCTGATTAAGGTTTACAATTTAGGGTTAATGGTTATAACTCAAGAGAGAGTAATCAACCTTAGGATCGTCTAAAACCAATAATCCAGTAGCTTATAATTGATTAGGTTAGCGTTAAAGATAGGTAAAATTCCCTTTCTCTCCATTGGTAATTCCTATAGTTTGATTCTTGAGTGTGTGTTGGAACTGCTAAATTATTAATATTTTCATGATTAATTCTTGAATTGATTTGCTTGATTGAATTGAATTCTCATTTTACTTCTGTTATATTTTAAATTTTTTGAATTATTCTGGCTTTAGATTTTAGGGTTAGATTATCCCTTCTTGTGGGATCGACATCTTAGGTACTACGCGAACAAACCATGCGCTTACGGATTATCGAGGTTAATTAATTAAAACTTATACACATCAACAACTCAATTTTTATCCTACACTTCCAGACTTACTTTAATATATCAATTCTTAGCAGTATACACATGCACTGCACTGCTTATGTTGCTATATCAATGAAGGCTATTAAAGAAATGGATCGAATTATAAAATCCTTCTTATGGTTTGACAGACTTGATGACTTGAGAAAAGCAAGGATCAAATGGTCTGAAGTGACAGTCCCTACCCTAAGAAGCTCAGTGGACTAGGTATCATCTCTATCTCTGAAATGCAAAATGTCTTGATGTGCAAGAGGAATTAGATAGTCATAACTGACGAGAAAACTCTTTGGATAAAATGGATACATGAACTCTATCTAAGGAGTACAAACATTTGGATAATATATTTCTCTAAGGAGGGTTCTTAGATACTTAGACAAATGATGAAACTTAGAAATATCATTTATCCTTGTATCAAACATACAATTGGGAATGGTGAGAAGACTTGGATTTGGTATGACAATTGTTTGGACATTAGTCCTTTGGTGCAATCAACAGAATTCTCTCATCTTGATGTAAGATGCCATTATAGCTCAGGGTTTCCTCTCTGATTATGGAAGGGACCTGGCAAGGCACCTTCAGGAGATTCCAATCCCTAGCTGATCACTTTCCTACACTAAGGACAACTTAACATGAAGATTCAATAACATGGACACTGACTTCACATAGTCAGTACACAAATCAATCCTACCATTAATTGTTCGCTAACAGTACTTTGGAAGTTTCTTGGTTCAATTTTATATGGAAACAGTCTCTATGCCCCAAAGTTTCTTTTATCTCTTGGCTAGCGATCGGGAATAGACTCAAGAGTAAGAATCAATGGAATGGAAGTGAAGATGCATTATATTTGCTATGCAACAAAGAGGTAGAGGACAGAGAACATTTGTTGTTTCAATGTAGCTTTTCTAAAGGTATTTGGAGCAATATGCTACACATGTTACCTAGTAATAATAGTGGTTACAGATGGGAGTAGGTCTTGAGTTGGGTGATAAGGAATTCTCAGCCAGGAAATCTAAACTCTATACTTTACAAAGGAGTATTCATCATCACCATTTACAACATTTAAAGGGAGAGAAATCGAAGAAGACTCACAAAATGCTAAACAAGAGAAATACCAACTAGCTAGCATAATAGCAAACCATATTCGAGCATGCCTGGTGGCATACCATGAGCAGCAACTTTCGATAAAGATGGAATGTCGTTGGAACCTATAACTGTCTTTCCTCCTTTAGTTGATTGATGTACTGCCTTTTCTTAGTTCATTTTGTTTTATTGTACATATAAGGTTGGTGTTATTCTTTGAACTCATTATTATGTAGTTTTTAATATATAATAATATCACATTCATTTTTCAAAAAAACAAATAATCAATTATTAATTATTTTTTAGTTCTATATATAGTAATATCACATTCATTTTAAAAAAACACATAATCAGTTGTTAATTATTTATAAAATTATTAATTATAATTAGAAATAAATAATATTTATCAGTGTATAATGAAAGGTGATTTATTATCATATTAAACTAATAATATTATTAATTAATTATAATAAATAATATTTATATAAATATGATAAATAAATAAACCAATTTGGTTGACACATATCATCTTTGTGATTTGCTAGTTCTCAATTATTTCCTTATAAAGTGGTTGTCTACATAGAGTACCACATATTAGAAATTGTCACATTAGTCAAAGTTAAGAACACAACTTAATAGGTAAAGGGTCATTTTTAACCTTAAGGTTTACATCCTCCGACAAATTTAACCCTAACGTTTTAGAAAGTACAAATTAAACCCTAATCTTTGAAAAACATAAAAATTGAATCCTATATTAACAAAAAATTGACGGCAATGTGATGCCGTCATTTTTCTGCCAAATCAGCGATAACCTATAAAAAGATGGGTCCTACACTGCCACGTGGCATTGTGGGACCGTGTTATTAAATTAAAAACTAAAAATTTTATTAATAATTGTAAATCTGGGACCTACCTTTTAGTTGTCAAAGCTTACTTCTCGTTTGTATCTAATTTTACCTCTCAATCTACTTCTCTCTCCTGTGTCTCACTTCTCTAATCATTGGGCTAAAGCCCTTCAAGTTTTTCTATGCCACTTTGCAGTCCACATACATTTGTTTAATGGTGCTTCAGACACTTGGCTACATCTTGTACTTGTTGCTGCTTTTTATGTACTTGGTTCTCGTGTTTTCAACTAAATGTGGGTTGAGTTCTAGATTTTTGGGTTTAGGTTAGGCCTTTGTGGGCTTTGTCATTGGGTTGCATTACTACATTGCGATGTTTCTCAAGGTGGTTTTGCACAACCTCCTATGAGTAACTAAAAGGTTCATGCATTTACTCTACCTGTTTCCTCATCATTTGTCTATTTTCTATATGCTTTCTAAATATCCACCATAAAAAATGACAGTGTAATTTCATGCACGTTCTTAGAGGCCACATAAATGGATGGCTTGGATGAGTTGGGACAGGGTTGGGATAGTGTACCCGGGTCAGAGGATCACGTCCCCCCTCTAAGAACTATTATTATAATAAAGCAAGATATTGTACAGATTTTGCGTTAGAAAGTAGATGCATGATCTTGTACAGATTTTACGTTGGAAAATAGATGCCACCTACCTCCATATTAGAATCCAAGTACAAATGCCACCTCTTTAGCTCATCCTTTGAATTGAAATTAAAAATGAGCTTCTCACTTATGGTGGTTAGGTCTTCAATGTTCTACGTCAAATCTAGAAAATTTGGCCCACAAATTTAAAGCAGTGATTGAAAAAGAAAAAGTAAGTCAAAATTAAGGAGTAATGTTGGCAAATTAAAATTGCCTAGAAAATGTATTTTGACATCCAATTACACACTCACAATTTTATTGATTGAGAGAATACAAATTTTACAAATACAAAATCTCACAACTTAAAAACCCATTATATGTTAGTTTATTAAAGCTAACAACTCAAACTTTAGACATACTCTCACTATTTCATTTTCTATGCATATCTTTCATCATATGGCTAATGGTCATATTTATAGGTTTCTATAAGGACAACTTCAATGTAGCTGTCCACAGACTATGTATATGAACAGTTTCAATGAAGTTGTCCACCGACTATCAACAATATGGGTAGCTTCAATGAAGCTTTTTAAAGGTACTGAAAGCCAATTTGGCTTGTTTATTTTGACCAATCAAATACAAAACTAAGTTTACTTTCTAAAATTCACCTTTAAACTTGATTTGGACATTCCAAGCATCTTTTTCTGCTTCAAAAACAATTAAACCTTCAATGGCTTTGTAACAATGTTAGCAATTTGATCTTCAGACTTACAGTACTCAACCATGAACTCTTTCTCTTTTACCAAATCTCGAATATAGTGATGTTTGATGTCGATGTGTTTATTGCAACTATGAAAGATTGGATTTTTTATCAAGGAAATTATTGATTTATTGTCATAGAAGATTTTTGTAGGACCAAGTTGTTGATTCTACAATTCTTCAAGAATTTTTTGCAACCATATTGCCTATGTAGTGCAATTCGATGCTGCTATGTATTCATCTTCTACCGTTGAAAGGGCTACTACTTTTTGTTTCTTGGATAACAAAGAAAATGCTCCTGAACGAAGATGGAAAACATATCCCAATGTGCTTCTTCATTTCTCAATATCTCCTACCCAATCGCTATTTGTATATCCGACCAGCTCCACTATGTTAGAATTTGAATAAAATATTCCATCATCAAGTGTACCTTTAATATATCTCAAAATTCATTTTACAGCTTGCCAATGAGGATTGTTGTGGTGCTTCCATAAACCTACTCACAATTCTAACTACATAAACAATATCAGACCTTGTTGTAGTTAAGTACCTTAAACTTCCAATAAGTCTTCTAAATTTAGTTACATCAACCAATTCACCATTAACATCTTTCAAAAGTTTCAATATTTCCTCTACTGGTGTTAAAATTAATTTGCATGCTTCCCTCTTGAACATTTTCAAAATATCTTGCTCATATTTTTGTTGAGAAATAAATATACATATGTCTATTTTCTTCACTTCAATACCAAGAAAATAAGTCATTAAACCAAGATATGTCATCTCAAATTGAGCAATCATGGCTTCCTTAAATTCTTTCAATAATTTAGAATTGTTGTTATTAAAGATTAATTCATTTACGTATGAGCAAATAATTGTGAAATCTCCATTCTTTTTGGTCTTGATATACAGAGCATACTCATACAAATACCTCTGAAATCGATTATTTAGAAAGTAGGTATCAATACAGGTGTACCATACTCATAGTGCTTGTTTTAATCCATATAGTGCCTTCTTCAATCTGTAAAATTTATCTTCATCTCTTTGTTTCACATAGCCTGATGGTTACTCAATATAAACTTCTTTTTCAAGTACAACATTTAAGAATACTGACTTGACATCCATTTTAAATATTTTCCAATTTCTTTAAGCAGTAATAGAAATGATCATCCGCATAGTATCCAATCTAGCAACTAGGGTAAATACATCAATACTAGGCTTTTTTTGTATCTTTTACTATTAACCTTGCTTTAAAGTGTTCCCCTTCTCCACTAGGTTTGTACTTTGTCTTATATACCCACTTAATTTCGATTGGTTTCTTTCCTTATGGGAGAGTAGTTAACTCCCACATATTGTTCTTCCCAATTGCTTTAATCTCTTCATCCATTGCTTTAATCCAACAATCTTTGTTAATTGCTTCCTCATATGTTACTGGATCACAATCTGCAAAGAAAGCATAGTAGGTAACATCTTCATTATCATCATCACATACTTGATAATCTTTCAAATAAATGGGTGGATGGTGTTCTCATTGTGGGCAATTAAGTGAAGGTGAAGTAGGAAAAGATATCGCTTCAGGATCAACATGAGTTGACTCTTTAAGAATTGGAGGTGAAGATGTATCTCTAGTTTGATTAGTCGTTTCTAATTGATTCTTTATGAACACCAATACTGGCAATGATTTCTTTTCTTTTTCTGACCAATCCAATACTCCATCTTCTTCAAAAGTAACATCTTGATGGATGGTCACTTTTTGAGTCTTTGTATTATAAAGCTTATAACCTTTTGTTTCCATGTTGTAACTGAGAAATACAAAGTTTTCTACCTTGTCATCTAGCTTCTTTCTCAACTCATCAGGCACATGTGAATATGCTATGCAGCCAAACACCCTCATATGACTAAGATTAGGCTTTTGTCCACTCTATGCTTCTTGTGGAGTTTTATCTAAAGCACTTTTAACAGGACACTTATTCAAATTATAGACCCGCACAAGCCACCATATCCATGATAGCTTAGGTAGCTTTTTACAAAATAACATGCTTCTCACTATCATGATAGCTCTATTTTCCTTTCTGCCACTCCATTTTACTGAGGAGTGTACCTAGCTGTCAATTGATGCTTAATCCCACGTTTTTTTAAGAAATCATCAGAAACAATATATTCTGTTCGTCTAGTTGTTCTTAAAGTCTTAAAAGAATAACCACTTTGTTTTCAATATATGCTACAAAATTCTTAAGTATTTCACATGCCTCAGATTTCTGCTTTAGAAAATAAACTCATGACTTTCTACTATAATCATCAACAAATTTAATAAAGTATTTGTTATCTCCATTTGATGGAACCTCCGCATAATATAGATATGAATGCATAAGCTCTAGTGGACATTTAGCTCTCTATACCTGCTTTGTAGGAAATAGATCTCTATGCTTTTTCCCCTTTACACATGACTCACAAATTTGGTATGAAACTTCAATGGTTGGCAAACCTAAAACCCACTCTTTGTTTGCAAGAAACTTAATGCTTCCAAAATTCAAATGCCCAAGTTGCATATGTCATAGCCAATTATCATTGATAGTCATAGAATTACAGTAAGAAGAATTATCGTACTTAAAATGTGTTGGAAATAGACAGTTGGATGTCATTCTCGTCTTTAGAATTAAACCCTTTTTTATACCACTGACGATGCATAAATCTTTATTGAAGTGTAAATCGTAACCTTTTTCTAATAGTCGTCCAATGCTTAATAGATTTCGGCAAAGAGTAAGAGCATAGTACACATCAAAAATGTAATTTAAAGACCCATTCTTCAATTTTATAGCAATCTTTCCATTTCTCAAAACTGGAATCTGGTAGTTATCAGCAAGCTTTACTAAAGAATGAAATGATTCATCTAATTTGGCAAAAACTTCCTTATTTCCACTTAAGTGATTGTTGCAACCCGAATTTAACAACCATTGGCAATTTTCACTATTACTGGTTTCATGAGTAGCCATCAACAAGGTCTCTGGGTTATTATTATCAATGACTCCAGCTTGATTATCTTTATGTTCTTATCTTCTAAGACGGCATTCTCTATTATAGTAACTATAATTTTCACAATTATGGCACTGAATATGTGACTTACACTAAGATTGATAGTGACCAAACTTTTTCCACTTGTAACATTAAATATTGGATCTATCATTAGGAGATTCACTCTCCCTTAGTCCTGGTCTAGAATTGGTTCTAAAATTTTTGCCTCCTCTGCCTCTAAAATTTGAACTTCTTTAAGTATGCTATATTTTGGCTATTGCAGTTTCCTTCTCATTTCTCAAATTTACTTAGGCTTTTAGAATATGCTTCGTTGTGTTTGGTGATTTTTCATTTATATGAATTTCAAGGGACTCTAATGAGGCTTACAAATCATTAAGAGTCATAGACTCCAAACCTTTAGACTCTTCAATGGTTGTGACAACATAATCAAATCGACTTGTCAACTTGGGCATGATCTTCTCCAAGATATCTTTCTCCATAATTTCATGACCATTATTTTTCATCTCATTGATCAATTTTCCATTCGTAAAAATAATTATGAATACTTTCATCTTTTCCTTACTCTATCAACTTGTATTGCCTTTTCAAACCTTGTAGTCTTGTTCATTTAATTGTGTCTGCTCTTTCATACATTTTGAGCAGAATATTCCAAGCCTCCCTTGTTATTTTAACATGGAATATTTTTTCAAAAATCGACAACTCAACATATTGAAAAATTAAAAACAAAGCCTTTTCATTTAGTAAATGATCATAAACTAGTTGTAGTGATTCTCCAGCTATTGGTGTTTCTTTTTGTACTAAGTATTTCTCCAAAATTTCACTATAATCGTTACTTCTCAAATATAACTCCATTAAGCGTTTCCACATCGTAAAATTGTTTTTGACATCAAACTTGAAAATAGATAATTGCATTGGTTGAATTTCAATTGTTGAACTCGAAGCCAACTTGATCTACTTGAGCACTTTAACCGAGCTCTGATACCAGATGTTGGCATATTAAAATCACCTAGAAAATGGATTTTTACATCCAATTACACACTCACAATTTTATTGATTGAGAGAATTCAAATTTTACAAATACAAACTCAAATTGTAAACTTTCACAACCCTAAAACCTGTTATATGTTAGCTTGTTGAAGCTAACAATTTAAACTTTACATACAGTCTCACTATTTCCTTTTCTATGCATATCTTTCATCATATGGCTAATGGTCATATTTATAGATTTCTATAAGGATAGCTTCAATGTAGCTGACCATAGACTATATGGACAACTTCAATGAAGCTGTCCAAAGGCACTTAAAGACAATTTGGTTTGTTTATTTTGACCAGTCAAATACAAAACCAAGTTTATTTTCTAACAATTAACCATTGGAAAAGGAGAAAACTTCCATAAAATGATTAAATATATCACCATGGAAAGAAATTTGAAGTTCTAAACACAAAACATAAGAAGTATCTTTCTTGGTCGTGTTTAAGGAAGCTTGCTAAAGTCCCCGAAGCCTCCAAACTTTCTAAACAAAATATTAAGAAGTAACCTCTAACTTAACTACATAAAAAAAAACAAAGGAAACAAGAAAAAGAAAAAAAAAATCCTCTCCATTTTTGCAGCTACTTCTGGTGGTTTGCTTGTTTTAGCTGCGAAAATGGAGGAAACCCACATCCCACTGTTGCGAAAAAGGAAATTTACCAAATAAAAACAATAAGGACACTAGCAAAATAAGATAACATTTTCTGAAGCAAATACTTTCACTTTCCTAGAAAATCTTACAGTTTTCACGAAAAAGATAACATCTTCAACGTTTCAATAAGAAAATAACAGTGTGGTTAGAAAAGTGATATTTTTCAAGAAAACTAGGCAATTTCGCATAAAATATGCAGCAAGTAAAAGGGGTATAAATATTTATTGAGAAAGAATGAGGAAAAATATGTGGAGGAAGGCGGTGAAGAAGGCAATATGAATTAAACTAAAAAATTTTAGTTTTTAATTTAATAATGCAAGCCTCATAGTGCCACGTGATAGTGTGGGACCTACCTTTATAATAAAATAGTAACATCACATTGCTGTCAATTTTTCAGTTAATTTGGGGTTAAATTTTAACGTTTTTTAAATGTTGGGGTTTAATTTATACTCTGTAAAATGTTAAGGTTAAATTATATGAAGATGTAAATCTTGAAGTTTAAAATAACCCTTTTGCCCAACTTAATATAATTTTAGACTTTTCACAACTTACAATAATTTCTTTGGAGATTTTTTAAAACACAAAAAATTTTAATAAAATTGATAAAACCACAAAAGAGGTTAGTGTCTTTAACCTATATATTTCTATCATTAAACGGAATTGTAAGATTTAAAGGTGCAATTTGCACCTCAACATTTTATTAAAGGTATGATAATTTGGCACCAAATTATAATTTAATATTACCAAAATGACATTAAAAATGCCTTAAGCCCTCACAAAATCAGGGTTCCCTAGGTTATCTTAATTAAAAAATACAAAGATGAAATTTGAGAACTTTTTAAATTATTTAACTAATTATCAAACAAGTCAAGTTACAAAATAGATAAAAATACATTTTATAAAAAACAAATTAACAGAACTCCGAAATCTATGTATAGCATCCTCATCCACAATTTACCCTAATATTACTTATTTATGAGCTAACGAAGAAGGGGTATTGTCCAATAAATATGTATTTCGATCTCCTCCGTCCCCATCCATAACTTACTCACTAATCTCAATAGCAGTAACAATAATTCAATGCCCTTTATATCTCTTTGCAATTCGATGTGTTTCATGTATTGTGATCATACATTAAACAGAAATATTTGAATCATGAGAAGGGTGATAATAAACTCAAAGGTTCCAAGTTTGCGACAACTGACAAGTTGATCGAGAATAAGTGATCTAGGGATTTATTGAACTTATCAAACTGAGGGAGTGTGAATTGTAAAAGATCTTTATCAGATTCTCGGTATTAACACTCAACTTGGTAGATGACAACGACACAATGTAGCGTTTAGTGGTGTTTTTAATGGGATGTGATCCTCTGGCTTGTTTTTGCGTACCTACTTTGTCTCATTAGATTTAAGCCATTTATTTATGTGGTCCACATAAACAGATGACTTGAATCTAATGGGACAAAATAGATACACAAAAATGAGGACAGAGGATTTCAGGCCGTTTTTAACGGAGGAGAGGGTTTTATAGGAAAGGGCGGTTGGGCAGTGTACGATGCCTCGAACGAGGTGACAATGTAAGAAGAGCTAGAGGAAGAAGCGAATAAGGACAAATAAGCGACGCAGCAAAAATGAGACTACGGGTTTTTTTATTTTCCTTTTCCTTAAGTCAATTTTGTAAATTGAATTGTGTAATAAATTAATTAAATAATTCAAAATTCTTTTAAATTTTATTTTAAATCATTTTTTATTCAAATAAGCCACGTCACCCCACATCATGGGATTCATGGTGCTTAGCTAAAAAGCCACGTGGAATGGGTTGACTATCTAATTACTATTATTTAAAAGATCGATTATTTTGTTCAGATTTAGAAAGTGAATGAATAATTTTAAGGTTTCAATTAGTACTTATGACAATATTTTACACTTATTTATATTTTTAAAAATATTAAAATGAAGATCATACTTTTAGTCAATTACTATTAAAATTGATGTGCTGAATCCTTCTTTTATTAAAGATTTGATTCTTACTTGTACTAATTCTATATGAACACCACAACAAAGTTAAGTATTTGCTACACTTTTTTTCTTTTAGAAGTCAGATTTTGATCATAATTTTTAAAAGCGTCGCCAAAACCTTACCATTTTGTGACATTTTACAAAAGCGTCACTAATTACAAGTCTTTTGCGACGCTTTGTGGGACTCGTCACAAAAGACTCATCCTTTTGCGACGATTTAGTGTTTTCTTCACCAAAGGGTTATCCTTTGGTGACGACTTTATAAATTGTCATAAAAAAATAAATAACAAAATAACTCTTTCATTTATAATTATAAATTCATTAACTTTGACTTAATCATTTTGTGATTGAACTTCATATTGAGAAAAATCAAATTTAATATTATTGACAATGATCGTAAGTGTAAAAATAAATTTAGTTAATAAAAATATCAAATCATTTCAATAATTTTGTGAAACTATAAACTCAAAATTAATTAATATTACATTGATTTATACTTTTATTTTATATTTTAAATTATGTGATTTGACAATTTTATATGGTGTCACAAAATTTTCAAATAGTTTTAACATGAAGTTTGTAATATAATGATAGATGAGTTTTACAAAAAAGACATCAATATTGATATATGGTAAATAATATAATATAGGGATATGTAGTAAGCAATACAAGATTTTAATTAGAAGTTTGACAATTCTCACAGACAAAAAAATAAGTAAAGTTTCATGCATATTTTTTTAAAAAGAAAAAGAAATAATTATTTTTCTAGATTCCAAGTGACATAAAACTCAGTAAATAAGGTAAAGAAGTTCCCTATGTCTGGATTCCTAAGAAGGCTCTTTGCACGTTCGAAGACATCAATTGAAACAGTGAAAGATCTTCCACCAGGAGTTAGTTTATTGACACCTTTTGCTAATAACTTCTTAGCTTTAAATAAACTAGCAAAAGATACAGTAAATGATTTTCTAGATGCAATATGGATTATTGAATTGGATGAACCACATGTACCATCTGTTTCACCTAAGAAACAAACAGTATAGAGCAATCAAAGCTAAATCAAACGACATAAGGAATCTAAATTCGAACACAATTATGCCCAATTGAATGACTTCATCATTTCACAATGAACAGACATAGTTTTTGCAATTGATGATTGTTCCAAAATGATCGATTTCCCTAATCCTGTATCGACCATTGAGATATCACTACTACCTCTATTTTCATCTATATTCTCTTGAAGATTCAAGTAAGCTTTACAAAACACATATTATTTACAATCAGACGTTTATCTAATAGCTTCCTAACAAAAAATAAGATACATATAATAAAGAAAGAGAGCTAATTCAGATAATACTAAAAATCCCGAAGAAGAAGATCAACCATTGAAGGCAAAGGGTGATTAGACTTTGATGAGGAGATTTGTTGTGCACCAATTTGTACTTCATTAGGGAGAATTTTTCTACATTCTTCCCATTAGAGCTCATTTCTGCCATCAAAAACTAATCGCAACGTTGACATTCCACGATGAATTTACGTTAACATTTTTATTCTAAAAGTCAATAGAAAGAAAAACAAGTCATAAATATAATCAATATAGAAGCAGAGTGTACAATTTAATAAGGAAATGAAAAATTATATGAAGTTATATGCAATTAACAAAATATTCATAGAAGAAGCAAAATCATCGAAACTTTATTTTTTATAAATTTCCTACACAAGCATATTTTATGTTTTTCAGTCACTGTTAAAGATAAATAAAACCCAGAGTAGATGGCACATATTAATAAGTAATCTGACATCTTTAAGAATAGAAGTATTATTGAGGTAACTAATTCATTTTCTATTATATGTAAATGTGTCTTAGAATATTCTCAAAGTGAATGGATAAATTGTAGAACAGTGATGCAGAAATTTCAATTAAAAAAAAGTTTCATTGCCTTATCTAGTTAGAGGCTTCACCTAGTATAATTTACAATTGATTTCATAAATGAAGGGGGGATTTAAAAAAAAGAAAAGAATCTTATAATCAATTACAAGATAACACTTGACATTTAAATGATATTAAAAAATCTCTTTAAATCCTTATAAATAAAGGTTTACATAATCTTTTTTAAAAAATAGAAGCACAAGTTAGAAGAGACTTCAAATTTTACTGCAGTTCCACCAATACTTTTATATCAAAATGAATTGAAGTTTCACCTAGTCCAAAAGAGAAAGAATGGAGATTTGACAAAATTACATCAATAATAAACAAAGCGATTTTTTACATTTGAACAAGCTACAAATTTCTTGAATCTAGTCTTCAAAACAGAATGAAGTATGGAAACAGTATGGCCAAGCATAGGTAATCAATAAGATGTAGAAATAACACAAAAAAATCATATGCAAGAACAACGACCAAAGGTAAAAAGAAGAAGAAAAGGTGGATCAGTATCAGTAGTGCAGACGTGAGTGCTCTCACCCTTGGCGATTTTTCACCAAGGCATCGCACACCTTACAGCAAGTAACGCTCTTCTCCTTGGCTCGATTCAGCATTGAATTAGTGTGTTGCAACAGAAAGAGAGACCATCTAAGATCCAGTTTAGGTTAATCCTTGCCAGGCTCCTCGGGTCTGGAGCATGGGAAAGAAAAAGAAAACACCGCATAAAGAGAGAGCTATAATAGTCGACTATGTTATGGGTTTACAAGCAGAGGATCCTCGAAGGCAACTTATGGGAAATCAAAGCAATACCGAGGAGGAAATAGGTAAGTGTGCTGAACCTTCCTACGATGACAATAGCTAATATTTAGAGCAATGCAGGGGACAGGAATGTTTCGCATCTAGCCTCGGGAGTAAACAAGGAGGGAGTGACAAGAGAAGCACAGAAAAGTAGGCCTCAAGGATATGTAGGGATGTGGGAAAATAACCAGGCGATAAGGAAAATAGTAGGAGTGCTCCATGCTGGTGAACGAAATACTCAGCTGATAGTGAAAGCAGTGGATGAGTCCAATGCTAGTGTCTGTCGACAGTAACAAGCGAGAGGAAATAGGGAAAAGAGGGAAAGGTAAGAGTATTCGGGTTTCGAGAGCAGGAAAGGTAAGCTATAGAATAAAACAAACAATGTGAGTACTGGGGTGTTGCATATCAAAGAGTTGGGGGATGAGGATGCATCCACAGTTGATAAGGATTCAGAAGGGGAGAATGTAACCACAGAAGCATCGGAATCGGTGGACAAGGAACCTACCCCGAAGGTGCTCGACAGAATGCTTGAACAAACTTCAGACAAGAATGATGAAGGCAACACTAAACCTTCTTACACTAGTCTATTCAGGAACAACAGAGAGTTGACACAAGGGCTGTAGCCTAAATATGTGCAAGTAGAAGACGAGGTAACTATAGAGAATGCAGATGTAACAGACACTGAGCAAACATGGGGTTACTGCTTTGTGGGGTGCTTCACAGGAAGTTTTCCAGGGATGAAGGCGATTGAAGGGCGAATAGAGAAATGGAAAGTGTAGTGTAGAATCCTACCTTACAACTAGGGCTGGACGATATTCCAATTCAATACAGAAGAAGATCACACCAATGTTTTGACAGGAGGTTCGTATGTAGTGTTTAGGAGAACTTTGTTACTGAAGAAACTATCCCAAGGCTTTGCATTTGACTACAAAGACTTCATGGAAGTCCCAATATAGGTGCAACTATCAAATGTCCCACTGGAATTGTGGAATGAAAGAGGGCTTTCTAAGCTTGGCTCAAGAATTGGAAAGTCTTTGTACACAGACAAGATAACTAACAACAAGTCCCGAATAGGCTATGCAAGAATACTAGTTGAAGTTGATGTATCCAAAATACCTGTGACAACTTTTGAAGTGAAAATGCCAGGAGGCTCAAGATACACCCAATTGGTACTCTATGAGACCTTCCTAAGTTACTATTGCCACTGCAAGAAATTTGGACACAACCCCTTTGAGTGTAAGAGCAAAAACAAGAAGAACCAGCCGAGGGATGCTACAACTACAGAAGAGAATGAAACTGGTGGGGAAGAAAATGAGAGAAACCAGTCAAATCAGGAAAAGGAAGGGGGTTACATCTGAAATTTCTAAAGCTCAAGAGGGTAGGGACCAAGAAGAAATTCCTACCAAAGAGGGAGATCAACAATTGCAGAAGGAAACTTGTATTGAAGGAGGGGAATTAGGGAAGAGATCACTGCATTAAGGGAATTAAAGGGCCAACCTCGGATGGTCTCCAAAAGTGGGAATAAGGGGGTATGGCAGAAGGTACAAAATTACAGGAATGCAAACAAGGGAAAGGCAATCATAATACAAACAAACAGGGTAGGAAGCGAGGAAAGGAAAACCATGCAGGTGGGCAGTAATAGGGAGGAAGCAGGCAGGAGTAACAGTGAAGATCCGAGGAGGACAGAAGGGGGGAGGGCTCCCCTAGCTGAAAAATGAAGTTACTATCATGGAATGTCCGAGGCCTAAGCAAGGCCTCAAGACAAAATAGTGTTGTCAACCTCTTGAGACAACACAATAGTAAGTTTGCTTGTTTACTAGAAACTAAATTATCTTTTGAGAGCCTAAATAAGATGATGAGTAATAGATTTGGTGGATGGGAATGTCGTCATAATTTTGGCTCTATCCCTGGAGGCAGAACGTGTATTATATGGGATCTCAATTTCTATAAATGTCAGGTTTTGGAGATAGGAGACTAGTACATTCATTCTAGAATTCAATGTAGTATTTCACAGTTAACCTTTTCAGCCTCATTTGTGTATGGTCTTTATAGTGTCACCGAGAGAAGGGAGCTTTGGCAGAAACTAAAGGGAGTCAATACGGATCTAGTAAGGCCTTGGATAATATTAGGTGACTTTAATTGTGTTTGTACAGCAGGAGAGAGACTAGGATGTCAGCCCCCTTCGACCTACTTACTTAAAGATCTACTGGATTTCAGATTGACATTAGGGTTGGAGGATGCTCCAAGTAGGGGGGAGTTTTATACTTGGAACAAAAATCTATTATGGGATAAACTTGATAGAGTACTCCGGAACCAAGCATGGGACTTTTTAGGGTATCATTGCCTTGCACACTTCTTGGAAATGAGGGCAGAATCTGATCACTGCCCAGTACTTGTGGACATCAACTGAATGGAATAGCTAGGTAAGAAACCCTTCAAGTTTTTCAATATGTGGCTGAAACATCCTCAGATACAAGACATTATAGACAGCAGATGGGAGAGGACAGTGGAGGGATCAACTTAATATGCCCTGTGTAGGAAACTAAAGGTGCTAAAATACTCTCTGAAATCTTTGAACTTCGAGGCATATGGGAATATTTTTGCCAAGGTTAGGAATACAGAAGAGGCTTTTCAAACAGCCTATAAGGTGTCCCTAAGTAGGCCTAAATCAAGAGTTGAAGACTAAAAGGAAGCATGTTGATTTCCTAATGGAAGCAGAAAGACTATTTTTCCAGCAAAAAGCCAAATGCACACATCTTATGGAGGCTAATAAAAACACTAAATACTTTCATGCAGTAGTGAGGAAAAGAGAGAAACAGAACACAATTGCACATATCATCAGGGAAGATGGAAATGCAACTACCTCAATGGAAGAAGTGGTAAGCTGCTGTCTGAAATTTTACCAGGACCTCTTAGGTACAACATCCCCTCTGCACAATCTAGATGTTCATGTTGTTAGGAGTGGAATGGTCTTGGATGAGAAAGCACGGGTAATATTGGTTGCTCCAATCTGTGATGAGGAAATTAAGAGGGCCATGTTCGACATAGAAGATAACAAATTAAGCCCCAGGGCCAGACAGCTACACTTCTGCATTCTTCAAACATCATTGGGATAGGGCAGGGACTAATGTAATAGCCGCAGTAGAAGAGTTTTTTTCTTTTAGCAAACTGCTAAAACAAATCAATCACTCCATCATCACTCTTATTCCGAAGACCACAGCTGCACCAAAAGTAACAGAATTTAGACCTATAGCATGCGTGAATTTTGTCTACAAGGTGATTACTAAAATTCTGAATGAGCGTATAATGAAGGTGGTGGGGAAAATAGTGGATTCAACATAGGCAGCCTTTGTACCGGGAGAAACATACTAGATAATGTGTTTCTTGCCCAGGCACTTGTAAGGGGTTATACAAGGAAGAGGATATCTCCAAGATGTATGATAAAAGTAGATATTACAAAAGCTTATGATACGGTTGCATGGAATTTTCTTGAGAATATGTTGACAACTTTGAGGTTTCCTACCAAATTCACATGTTGGGTCATGGAATGTATGAAAACCACTTCCGACTCAATCTCAATAAATGGTTCACTGCATGGAATGTTCAAAGGACAAAGGGGACTAAGATAAGGTGACCCAATATCACCTACATTATTCCTACTAGGGCTGGAGTATCTCTCAAGGTTGTTAAGAAATAGAACAGCAACTCCCCTATTCCACTTCCATCCGAAGTGTAAAAAGCTAGGTATTACCCACTTTGCTTTTGCGGATGACCTTATGCTATTTTCTATAGGGGATCAAGCTTCTATAAGCATACTAGTAGGTGTATTGGCCGAATTGGAAAGGGTGGCAGGATTGAAGGTGAATGTGGCAAAATCCGGTGTATACAAAGCAGGGGTAGATGGATATAAGAGGGAGACTCTAAGGCAGATGGTGGAGTATCCCTTAGGGGAGTTTCCTGTTCGTTATTTGGGGATCCCATTGGCACCTATGAAAGTTTCGGTTGCCCAGTTTTCAATACTTATTGAATCTGTTGAGGGCTATCTCAACTCTTAGAAGGGTCAAACCCTTTTCATATGCGGGTAGAATTGAGCTTATAAACTTTGTTATTCAAGGAGTGCTGTCATTTTGGCTCTAGGCATTCCCTATCCCTATTACCATCTTGGATAGACTAACCTCTATTTGTAGACTATTCTTATGGGACAGCAGGCACTTTAGAGTGGCATGGGAAAATTTATGCACTCCAAAAGAGGAAGGGGGTCTGGGATTGAAAAATTGTAAGAAATGGAACAATGCATTGTTAGCTAAAGTATTATGGAATTTTCATGCTAAAGCTGACTCACTATAGGTAAGGTGGATACATGAAGAATATTTGAGGGACACATCAATTTGGGATTGGGTTCCCCACAGCCGTGACTCACCACTGTTGAAAAAACTGGCATGGATTTGGGATGAACTGGTGGAAAAATTGGGAGGCCGAAGGGAAGTAATCCATGGTATGTAGAAGGTGTGTGTAAATGACAACCCTTCATCACAGAAAATTTAAGAACTCTTGAGAGTGAAACATAAAAGAAGACCATGGATGGCTTTTATATGGAAGCAATATATACCTCCGAAATTCTCCTTCATTGCATGGCTTAGTCTTCGGAATAGACTACCAATGAAGGATAATTTACAATTCCTAAACATAGATAGAACATGTGTTTTTTGTAATGTTAAAGTAGAAACTGTTGATCATTTATTTTTCAAGTATGCCATTACAAGTGAAATATGGAATGCTATCCGGGCTTGGCTAGGGCTGACCTGTACCATGTCCACACTTTCTAGTTCCGTAAAATGGATTCGAAAAGATTACACTGGAGCACGTATTAAAAGCAAAACTGCTAGACTTGCATTCATGAGCACTATATACATGGTATGGAAGACTAGGAACACCATACAACTAGAGCCTGCTTTTGTGATGAGATTAGATGTAGTTCTCAAAATTAAAACAGTAATGTATGGAATCTTATATACATTGTACCCCATGGATTTTATTACTTTTTGACACTTCGATTATGTGTGGGATCTTGATGTAAATTTGCTTATAGCCTCTTTTTGGATGTATTGAGGGATATGATGTATATTTTGATAGATGCGTAGGAGGTAGTGGAAAAATTAATATACTTTTGTTTATTACCTCTTTTCGGGTGTATTGGGGAACTTGGTGTATTTTTTAGTTATAGTCTCTCCTTGGATGTATTGAGGAAGTGGTTGTAATTGATGTAGGCTTCGGATTACACAGTGGATCAAGGTATGAGCTATGTACAACCCCACGGATCTTATTACATTTTGACACTGCGGTTGATCTTGATGTAAATTTGCTTATAGCCTCATTTTGGATGTATTGGGGGATATGATGTATGCTTTGACTGATACATCGGAGGTAGTGGAAAATGTAATGTATTTTTGTTTATAGCCTCTTTTCCAGTGTATTGGGGAACTTGGAGCATTCTCTTTGGATATATTGGGGAAGTGGTTGTGACTGATGTAGGTTTTGGATTACCCAGTGGATCGGGATATGCCCCAAAGATCTATGTACATATGATTTTGTGCAATATACTATTTACCTTGTATGAAAAAAAAGAAGAAAAGGTGACAAATAAGACAAAAGAACACATACTTGGCAACTTGACCAGCTCAGAGAAAAAGATCACCTTTGATAGTTCAACCCTATTTGGGAAGCATCTGGAGATTCTTTCAGTTGGGGAGGATTTATTTACCTTATTTATAAAACGCCATTGTAGATAGATTACTTTGTTTACTGGTTACAACAACGTTGTCATTTTTTGCTTTGTTAATAGTTATAGGTTACGTTGTTTTGACTATGCTTGTTGAAAGTGCTTATTGTAGGATAGGTTTTTTTCTCTCCAGAGACTATTCTTTACATGCATAAATCATTATATTAATTACAATTATTATGTATACGTTCATATATCATTATACCAATTACCATATATAATTATATTAATTATAATATAATTAAAAATTATTACAACATAGTAAAAAATGGAAATCAATGATAAAAATTAATATCATATTAATAAAAATCAAATTAAATATTATTGACAATGATCCTAAGTGTAAATATAAATTTAGCCAACAACAATCTCATTTAAAAATTCATAAAAATTTAAATAGAAATTAATTAATATTACATATATTATACTTTTTATTTTTCTCTTTTAAAATATATGATTTGATAATTTAATGTTCCTACTCAACAATAATCAAATCAATTAGTTCCTAGCCAACAACAACAATCGACCTTATCTACCAATAAAGCAAGTCAGCAACAACCTCATTCTGCCTCAACTAGTACAGAGGAATATGCATGTTTGTTAATCTTTAACACCTACAAATAGTCTTACACTAAAATATACATTTAAATGTTTAATGTGTATTTTCTTATCATTATTCATTTGTTGTCAGGTTCCAATATCAACATCAAAAAAAGAGATAGAGATATAAATAAAAATTGTGAGTTGTAACGAATGAATGTTGTAATAAACACAAGTTGTTAGTACATATTGATACTTTGAAAGGTTGTCCTCTAGACAAGATTCAATCAGTAAAATTGTCTAGTAAGTTAGTGATAATTGTTAGAATAGAATTACTCTGCCTACAACATTTTAAAGAGTTGAAGGAAGACAACTTGCTCGAGAATACTTTGGATAAAGTATTGGTAAAATTTTAATTTATTTAACTATATGAAATATTGTTTCACTTATTTTAAGATTAATTATATTTTTATTTATTGTTCACAGATGAAATTGAATATCGTCGATATCGACAAACCTGGTGTTTCAAATTATGTCACTTCATTGTTGAAACAAAGGACCAGAGATTGTCATTATTGGTTGCATCAATATTATAAATATTTTCCTTCTGATGCGGAGGCAAGGAGACATGCTTCGAAACAGTTGTCTCCAGAAAATTGGAACAAAATGTGTGATTATTGGACCTCTCCTAACGTTCAGATTTGTTTTCTTTCCCTTTACAATTGCTTCCATTAATCTTGTTTGGTTCTGCCGGATTTTGCCAGGGCTGAAAGCGGTTGTTCGGATCCATGAGTTTGGTAGATTCCAGCTAGGGAAGAC
>JAOQMR010000211.1:17327987-17339490 GCA_027563865.1 Erythroxylum pelleterianum
AATTTAATGTAAAATAAAAATACTTTGTAAACAAAACATAGTAGTAATCTCTTTTCTAAAGATAAAAATGTTTTTTTTAATGATTTAAACATACAAGATTAAGTAGATTGCATTTTAAATCCCAAAATTTTACTCAATTTTATAATACTAATTAAAATACAAAAAATATTAATCAAATATCAGAAGTTTCAATTTTTTTGTAAATTTAGTTTACATTAACTTTTGTTATTAACCTGACTAACATAAAATGAGCATATTCATATTAGATCACATGTTATAAATTTTAATAAATAAAATATTTAATATATTAAAAATTTTATGATAGAATTATTTCCAATATTTTAAAATGAATGAATGGATGGTATTTTTTCTTCATTTATTAATTAGAACATAATAATTTATTATTGAAAATTCTATGCATATGTTAACATGGATAAGTTCAATTTATGATGTGTTACACGTCAATAGGCTTATAGGAAATTTGACGGAACTAACCTTAAGTTATATTTGTAATAAAGTCAATTTTTTTATTTTCAATAGTATTATAAAATGAAATAAAATTTTTTGTTTAAAACATAATTCACCAAGAAAAAATTGCATCTTAATAAGGATAAATCATCATTACAAGTAAATTTCAATATGATACTGAAACGGCGCGTTTTTGTTGGTTTCATTTTCGTTGGTTACAGCAACGTTGTTCGAGTTAGCTGAAAAGGCAAATAGAGGACCAAATAGTGAGCGGTGAGCCCACGGAATATTGACCCGATCAGGCTGCAGCTGAGCTTACATATGAGTTCCTTCCGCCTTCGTTAATTAATTAAAAAGAAAAAAGAAAAAACTGGATTTGTCTTAAAAGGGCCCTGACTCCCAAAATGACCGCAGTTTGTAGTAAACTTCGATATCAACTGATTCCTGAGTTGGTCTTGCCCGCCAATTAGTCCTTAATTGATGTCAACGCAACCTAGAAGCAGAATAGAATTTTCTTGTCAGGGCCAAATGTTTGGAAAATTCTTCAAGATACAGAAAGAAAGAACTAGGATGGTTCAACGGGTCAGGGGTCTTCGTCCAGTCGAAAACAAAATGTCTTCGTATCAGTAGGAATACATGCCAATTAGACCATGACCTGGTCTTGTTTTCCAAATTTCTTTTCTTTTACCGTGATATTAAGGAGACAACAAATACTTATGAACACCTTCCTTCTTTCCTGCTTAATTAACTACACAAGAGTAGAAAACAAACTCTACTGATCGCCCCATCCAAGTTCTCTTGCAACAGACAGAAAGCACGTAATCATATATATAGATATGGCGGCTGCTGCGGCTGCTGATATCATTTCTTTAATTCTTCACGGATGCAAATTAGCTAGAGAAGTTGAATCGAGCTTAGCGAACCTGCAGCCTGAAGCACTTGGCAACTCTTTGAATGACATTATCGGGGTTTTTGAGGCTGCTAGGGACAGGCTAAACACAGGTCAAGAATATCTCTTTAGTTCTTATCCTTCAGGCCCCATGTTTCCTCTTCAAGAGAGGGTTAAGGAAATTATTGGTACGAAGCAAATGCCATTACCAGCAGTTGTTAGTGATGTTCGGGCAATGGATACAGGTGATGCAAGCAAAGCCGCTGCCTCATCTTCCTCACAGAGATTAAAAAGGAGGTATGACAACAATTCTCTCTCTTTATATGTAGTATTACATGTATTTTTAACGCACTACATTCCTGGCGTAGAATCATAATCCTGACTTTGGCTTCTTTGTTACATTACATGATTTTATAGTGTAATTGATGGAGATTAAGTACAGATCTAACCCCCAGATGATTATGAATGCCAAATAATGGTTTATATACATAGGCCCTATGCCAATGCAGAGAGGCGGACGCGTACGAACTAGTTTACACACAGTGTTTAGATATGATTTTTGTTAAGTTGAAATGATAGCTTACTTTTGCTGAGGAATTCAGAAATTTTTCTTGAGGATCATAAGCTTTTCTTTTCTTACAATAATTTATCGGGAAATTTAACATTCAGGAAGGATGAGGGAGACAAACGAACCATGAGGGTACCTGCTCCTACAGGGGGAAATACCGAGATCCCACCTGATGATGGCTTCGGTTGGAGGAAATATGGGCAGAAAGAAATTCTGGGGTCCAAATTCCCAAGGTACACAGTACTTGATTCGTCTTTGATTGAAACTAAATGTCCGTCGACGTTAGGCTATCTATAGAAAAAAATCAGGTTTTGACTTGGTATATTCTTAAAGCAGTCAGGTTTTGACTCAGTATACGACCCAGTATGCTTCACAAGACATCTTTTTTTCCCACAGGAACTAAAAATAGTTATTTGATGCATTACGAGCATGCGTGGTTACGTTATAGATGACTTGATTCATATTTTCAGGGCCTACTTTCGATGCACCCACCAAAAGTTGTACCAATGTCCAGCCAAAAAGCAAGTTCAACGACTTGACGACGACCCCTTAATATATCAAGTGACATACCGAGGAGAACATACTTGTTACATGTCAGCCACGGCTCCAATAATATCATCAGTACCACAGGCAACGTTAGTATCAGCGCCAGAAGTCAGTCTTGGAGGGTCTTCAAGTAGTGGTAGTGGGATGGTTGTTACAACTGCAGTCGGCGTGGGTTCATCAAGTAGACATGAATTTCAATACCCAGTTGCTGATATGGCTTATGCCTTGTTTAACTCTGGCAGCACCAATACTAGCAACAGCATGGAATTAATCTTCACCCATCAAAGACAAAGAGGAGACACACCAGATCACTAGACATATACATTTATAGTTCTCTATCATCCGTTATGGATAGCATCTGCATCTACTTATGCTTCAATAATCGCAATTTTTATATAATCTTATTGAATGTGTAAATTCCTTTTCAGGAATTGACTCCACAAATTTTTCCATAAGCAATCAACTCATCCTACACATGATTGATAACTTCAATTCTTTGCTTCCTTTTTTTATATTAAATTTTCATTTATCTTCAATCATAAGTATGTATATCAATATAACCATTCTTATATCAATTATATTATGGTTAGTTGATGCAACAATTATCCTAATTAATTATGCTCTTTTGGCATAATGATATGTTATATTTTTATTTTTTTTGGTCTTAATATTTTTATTTTATTTTATAATTTAACATTATATGGATAAAAATAACAATATATTTCCTAAAATAGATTATAAGTAAAAATATATTTTCATAAAAATATATTTTAATATGATCTGCTCCTTGGTGAATAGTAGTGAGGAAATTATTCAAAACTAAAAAAGTTTAAAAATTTGGCTTTCAATCATTTTGAGACATGATTGGCGCCAGGGGCGAAGCCAGGAAGTTTTTCTAGTTGGGGCAAACAAAAATTTCAATGGGGGCAAACAAAAAAAAAGAAAATTTTGTGGGAGAAAAAAAAATTTTATATGAAATTTTAAGAAAATTTTTTGGGGCAGTGTGGGCAGCTGCCCATAGTGCCCACACTGTCCCTTCGCCACTGAATTTGGCGCGGCAAATAACTTAAGTTCTCTTGATTAAGGAATTAATAACTTCATTTCTTGACTTGTCTTAATGTTGGTGAATATTTTTAAGGTAAGTGAGATCAAACATGCTTTATTTAGTATGAAGCATAACTAGTCCCTTGGTCCTAACGGACTTAATACTTGTTTTTACTTTTTTTTTAATTACAAGGAAACAGAAACAAAACTAATAATAGTTGAAATTGCGGCGGTATAGAATGCCGTGAGCGTCGCGAAGGAGACAATGCTCGTCAAAATTCATTTCTCTATTGCGTTTAATTATATCAAATGGAATTTTTTTTGGTGGAAGCACTTCCAGACAAATTCAATAATTGGTTGGAGTAATGTTTCACTACTACCTCCTATGTTATTTTAGTCAATGAAGACTCATCGCTCACCATCAGAGGTAGTTAAATACTTGAAGAAAGATAGCCCTATTTCACCTTACCTCTTTACCACAGAAGTATTGACTAGACTAATAGCTCACAAAAAGTGTCTCTCACCTTAAAGAATTTTCTATGATCAGGAGCCCTTTAAAATTCTCATAAAGTTAAGATAAGATGGGCTGAAGTATGCTCTTCAAAAGGAGGAGGTCGGGTATAAATTTCATTAAATACCCCGCTTTGATTCTTATGGTACTCTTTATAGACAAGGAATTCATTTGGGTTAAAACGACGCAGCAACAGTACCACGCCAGCGACAAAACGAACAGCAGAGAACAACGTAGGATTAAAAGCAAGAAGCCAATAGCATAGCAGAAGACATACGTAAAACGACAAAGATGCAGCCCAGCAAACAACTCAAAACGCAGAGTAGATGCAGCTAGGGAAAACCCAAAACACAGCAAGTGTCCAGAAGCAACAGACTCAAAACGCAACACAGAGTCCAGAAACACGCAACCCAGAGGAGAAAAACACTCAACAACCCAACAGAACCGACGTTTTTTACACCAAATCTCTTCAAAATGGAAGAGATAAGCGGAAGCTTATCAAAAATCCAGCAACGTGTAGGTGTAGCTGTGGGAGTTGTTTTGTGAGCCTATAAAAATCAGCAGTAGCAAGGAGAAAACAACGAGCAAGCATCCACGTGAAAAGGGGGTATTCCGAGTGGATTAACACCCTTTCAAGGCGGGTCAAAGCTAGAAGCTGTAGGTAGGAACTCGGGAGTGAAAAGGAAGAGCCAAATCCCACGTGTTTTGAGCTAGTTCGTGATTGGCGGAGGAGAAATTCCAGACCTTAGGATTGATCGAATGAGTCTTTTTAATTTATGATTAATTGTTGAATTCTTTATGTCGTCTTAATTATTTGAGATATTATTTTTAATTTAATTCAATTGATTACTTAATGAATTTAACATTTATGCAATTACTAGATTTTTGACATTAAATTTTAATTTTTGATTATGTTTCTTGATGCTTGACATGTTGAGCTGATTTAATTTTTAAGAGCAAAAAGAAACAAGTAGATTAGCTAATTAATTTTCTACAATTAATTTGTTAAATGTCTTAGATTATCTTGATATTTTAAAATTGCAGGACTAAACTAAAATTTAAAATTTGCGTGTTTATTTGTAAATATTAGGTTATATTTATATTTTTTTTTATTCGTAAAATTGATTTGTTTTAAACATCAAACAGCTCCTCTTTTTATTTTCATATTAGCTTAACTTAATTCATAAGTTTTTGCAATTATAATTGTTTTAATTCTTGAATTTTTCCTAATTAAAGAGGTTAATCTTATAGGTGAATATAATTGGATGAAATTTTTATTTGAGATGTGTTATGTATGTTTAATCTTTTCTCAATTTGAAAAATAACATAACTTAATATACTGTGCACAAAATAACCATGTATTATAAAATTGAATTATATTTTTTTTCTAAACATGTATTAAAAGTTTATTTTCTTAAGTTTTGATGTTGTATCGTAATTATGTGGTTAAAAAAGATGTTCATGTGTTAAATGATGTTTATATTTTATTCCTTTAGTATGGAAAAATTATTAGGACGCAATTATTTCTTTTAAAAGTTTTATAGTTAATAAACTAGATTAGTAAATTAACTGTCCTCGTGAGAACGACTCTTATTTACTCTATACTATTTTTTTTAGTAAATTGAAAGTAAATAAGAATTTTATTTTAATAGTTCTAAGAATTTCATAAACAAATCTTGTTTAGACCTATTGAGGATGCTTGGTCAAAATACTTAATTGTGGAAGCTCGTATGGTTTAAATGAAATTCTATCAAAACATCTTTTATCTTCTAACTTACCGTTATGAACAATGTGAGAACTTTTGTTAGGTTGAAAGGGTATCTATTTAAGCAATCTATGCATTTTTTTTAAAGATTTCCCTTAATCTATTAATCACCTATTATTCTCTTGGTCTTTTTGGTTTCATTTTCTTTTCCTATGTAAAGCTAGTTGTTGTGCTATATCCTAGTTTGATTTTTTTTGTAATAGGTAGAGCATATGTACACTCATTAAAGAGACCTATATTTCTTTAAACTTGTCCTAAATTGTGGCACATGTTCCTTATCACAATACAAACATTGCATTAACTAAAAAACTTACATGTAAATAGAGGAGCCACAAGAGAAAAATCAGACTAATACCCTTTATAAATTTCTACAAGGAGATTTAATCCCTAAATTGTTGTTATTAAACAATATATATCAAACATAGAAGACGTGTGAAGTAAAAAAAAAACACAACCTCCCAACTCATGCCATCTAATGATCCCAGGTATCTTTTTAATTACCCTTTATGAACAATTGGTGTCATCATCATGCTTTATAAGATGCTCCCAGTCTTGTGGCAAAAATTCAAAGATAAGAAAACTAAGGGGCTGTTTGGTTCCACTTTCGTTTTTTTGTTGTTGTTTTTGGTTTCTGTTTCTTATTTTTTGTTTATATTTTTTTCCTTAAAAAACGACAACCTGTTTGGTTGAGATTTCTAATATAAAAACTGAAAACAAAAACCTATTTGGTTGAGATTTGTAATAAAAAACTGAAAACAAAAATATTTTTGATTTTATTATCTTTTTTATTTTTAATTATACTTTTATGTATAATAATTATAATATAATACATTATATTTTAAAATTAATTAATTATCATTATAAATAAAATTAAAGATATGTAAATAAAATATTATTAAAACAAAAAACGAAATCATTATACAGTCGCGTAGAAACTAGTTTTTGTAAACTATAAAAACCTGTTTTCAAAATACACGAAAACGTCTTTTTTACGTTTTCAAAAAAGTGTTGCAGTTTTTTTATTTTTAACAACAAAAAACGAAAACAATTTCAACCAAACTAGTTTTTAGGGGCTGTTTTATTTTTTATGAAAACAAAAACAAAAAACTTAAAAATAAAATGGAACCAAACACCTCCTAAAGCTTTGATAATCATCACATCTGAGATATAACTCATTAGTAACAATATCAAGCACACTACATAAGGATATATAAATAAAGATGTTAAATTGGATAGTTATTGATATCAGAACTTGTTAATATGGATCAAGACCACAGGATATTTATGACAACAACTCAGTTTAGCACAATATTAATAAAAAGCACATTATTTTAATATGGACATTTAAGAAACACAAAGCCATGAAAGCAAACATTTGCAAACTACTTCAACTACAAAGTCATAAGAATAATTTTTGTCTTATCCTACTCCTTTTAAATTTTTAACAACTTAGGATATGATCTAGGATTGGATAATGTAGGACCTATAATTTCTATTAGCTTAGGCTATGTTTGGTTAGATGTAAAGTTTTTAATGGAATGGAATGGTTTATAATGTAATGGAATGTAAATGGATGTAATATTAAAAAATTGTTATTTAGGAGGGATGAAAGGGTTCATAATGTAATATAGTAAAATATTATTTGGAAGATGGATGGAATGTAATATAACGTATGTATAATAATAAATGACTATTATACTCTTATATAACAAAACATATGTTAACGTTACACACTTCTAACTGCTCGAAAAGTAAGATCTACAAAGCACCTCCTCTCTTGCTCCCCGTCTCCTCCATCAAACAAACCTTTACCATTTTACCGACCACTGTGCCATGTTTTTGTTGTGGAAAATTACCATAACCACAAATCAATAATAGCAAGAGAAATAAAGTGCAAGAAACTAAATCAACGCACACGCAATTTTTAAGGTTCCTATCATGCATCTTATACAGAATATATATCTAATATACGCAGCAGAACATAAAACAGAACCTCAAAAACCAGATCTACTTATGCATATAGATATAGAAAACAAAAGCATGAAATGTAAAATGGTTACATATATTTATGACGATCTCCTTTGTTCTTTAATCTTGTCCGCGTTGGGTTATCGTAAACCACAATGATCAACACAGACCGTCTCTAATGAAAGTCCACATGAAGATAGAAGGATGAAACCTCACTAGGAGATGTCTAAAATTCTTTCTTTGTGCTAGCAAAGATAAGGACTTTTGTAAGAGTTAGAGAAAAAAATAGTGTGTGTGTAAGAAAAAACCTCTCTTTCACTTGCATCTTACATAAGATGTATGAAAATCATCTATATGTTTTGCACCATTTGGCCTTCCATTACCCCCATCACTAATGGAGAGTTATGGGAAGTCAATGATCATGAATAACATGCATTGATGGAAGTTATGAGAAGTTAATGATCATGAATAACATGCATTAATGGAAGTTTAGGAAGTTAATGGTCAAATTGGCAGCCAATAACACTTGTTTCTAATCCATTCCATGCAATATTTTCTACCACGATCACATCGCGATACAATCCCGAAACACTCTCTCATATCTTAAGTCACCATTCAAGATCATTTTACTCATTCTTTAGATCTCCTATGTGTGTGAACCATTAGATTCTCGGTTATGTTGGCCACTTAAATTAACACTTAATTCAAGTAAGTCAAGAGCGGTATTTAGCAATACGTAATGACTCCCAACTGACTAGAAAGTTAGTGGTTTGACTACGAACCCTTCCATACGCAATATTGCCATGCAATTCATCCTTTCATCATTTGTACCCCACTTGGTTTAGATTATGGTCAAAGTGTCAACTCCCACTTAACTGACTACGTTACATCTATTCTAAGTGATGTTAGATCTTGTCCTGTGGATCTCATTACTCTATGTATCATTAAAGACTCTCTTTATGACACATAACTTCTCTGGCAAGAGATTCCCGAGTAATGATCCTGAAAAAAGGTCATGGGTATCATCTCCTTCTATTAGGAGTGGTGAATTCTTTATTGGCTACTCAATTACCTCTGAATACCTCAAGCTGTACCCAATCACCACCTTATGAGTAACCCCTCAAAGGAACCGATGAATGGAGTTAAAAGCATAGGATCAGTATTTGAGATATCCTTAAGCACCTCAAGTTAAAGGATACTTGCACCACTGCTATGATGAGACTATCATTGACACTGGAATAGAATGTCCATACGATTGTCTCATAGTAGGTCAATCTAATGTACTTACTACCCTTAGTAAGAATCCACATATTAACTTTAAACAACTCATGTCTACAACTTATGAGATCTAATGCTTGATTCAATCAAGGAGTATACATGTACTAGTCTATCTGGATTAATAACATCCTATCTCATTAATCCTATGACTAGGGAACGTTTAGATACTAACATAATTATACATGATAGGAATTTCATTATCATGATCTCATCAGAATTTCCTCCATGTTATGTTATGTATCAAGGACTTTTTAAATCAATTTAAGATCAACATCAAATCCATAAATATATAAACATCAAAATAATGAAAAATGCCTTTATTAATCATAAAATGATTTGTACAATAAGTGCTAAAGGTGATTGCCTTTAGAGTACTTCTCTAACACAATTTACATGGAAAACACCTCTCAACTCGGAGAAAAGCCACGATTCAGATCTCCACGAACTAAAATCAGTCCACTATAATAATTAAGAGTACAATCGGCAATCAACAACAACAATCTCAATAAAAGTATAATTATCTCTAAGTTATATTACAAATTGAAAACCCTAATCAATTTAGTACTCTCTATAAACCTAAGAGATACCAACACCGAATACCTGTCGATGATGATCCACTTCCTCTTGATTATCTAATCAAACAACTGCCTTCCCTTATGCCTCCATTCTGGTTTTTATGACAATATAACTCACAAAGGAAAAAGAGTAAACCTTATTTTATCTTATCATAAATTGGCTTCTCCAATAAGCCACCAAAACCTACCACCTATGGGCTAATCAAAGAACTCTTTACTTAGTAAGCCACCACTTGTAAGTAAAATAAAGCTCACCCTTGCAAAACTCACATAGCTTGTATTTAGGGAGACAACTAACAGTCTTCTTAACTATCAAATGAGTGTTTGAACGGAGTTCTAGTGTTTTACACTATAGGTACTTCATCTTTTGAGAATCAAGATTTTCCAAAATGATATTCTTTATATTATTTGATTGTCTATATAATTTGGGAGTTCTTGTGTTTGTTATGGCAAGTGAATAAAGTTGTTTGAGCAATTCTTTTCCTTATCGATTGCATGTTTCTTGTAACTGCTAATGTTGAATTAGAGAAATGAATGTTAGCTTGAGATATTGATTTATGATCATTATGCTCCAAATTTTTTGCGACATTGCAAAAGGGTAAAACTCTAGCTTCTTCGAGTTTAGTTTTTAAGTTCCAACGCAGATTTAGCTAGAAAGGTTCTCTTTCTTAAGTCTTTTTCATTTGGAAGAATATAATTAAATTTTGTTGAGCCATTACAATATATACGCACATGTTTTATTCAATCATGTCAGTGCAGTTGGTAAAGTTGAAAGCTTTTAACAAGTTTGAGAACACATCAGAGGCAATACCTAAGCTAGTTGATAACACACCTAGCAAAGGTCTTCGGAGTTCTTGCGTGCTCATTGTGATGGGGAATCTTTAGCTATTGTAGAAGAGGCCAGTTCGTCCTCCAGTATCTTGATCTGTCGGAGGGTTTGGATGGGGAGGAGAAGATGATGATGGAAAGGAAGAAGATGAAGCTGAGGCTAAGGTTGAGGAAAATAAAGAGGATGATTATAGGAAGAGAGACAACATGGCAAAGGTAAGTGGGGAGTTTCACATCAATTAAAGGTTAATCTGGCTCTGCACAGATTATCTGAAGATTAAACTTCTCGGTATCTATGGTGTGGTTTCTTTAACATGTATAAAACGTTGTAATTGTATGTTATGGTTATTAAATAATGGATTGTATATTGTATAATTATGATAATGAAAAAAATATATCTTCAGTTTTGGTCTGAAATGCTTTTGTTTCTATGAATCAAGCCTAGTGCCATGAGGTCTTAGTTGAATCTAGAATTGTGGTTCTTACAAGTTCTTAATGCTTACGAGTTTTTTCTAGTATTGGCTAATTTTTGTTTTGTTTTTCTGTCAAGTAAAAAACTAAGTAAATAGCCAAATAAATTATAAAAAGATAACAAATTATCAATCGGTTAAGCTACAGGGTAGTAGGTTTAGTTAATAACAGAACAACAAAACTCAAAGAAATAATGTAACAAATGAAGAACATAATAAGCAAACAAGGCTTAGATGATGGACTAAAATTGCTTCATAGTACTAATGAACGATGATGGAGTAGCAGTGGTCTCCTGCACCCTCTCAAACTTCCAACATTAGCTCTTGCCTTCTGCTTCTGTTTAGTTCTTACCTAAATGGTTGGATTCTCAGGTTGTTCCCACCTTTCTACTGCTCTTCTTCTTCAGCTAACTCTCTGTCTATTTTTTCCTCTCTTCTCCCCTTGTTTCTTTCTCTTTGTTTTTGTCTTATGATCTACTCAGTGTCGAATGTTGAATGATGAGAATAGAATGTCTGTGATAGAATCTAGGTGCAAGGTATGAAATGTGTATACGCTGGTATTGATTTCTTAGCAGAATACAAAGTATAAATCT
>JAOQMR010000211.1:17373935-17384831 GCA_027563865.1 Erythroxylum pelleterianum
AAACATGTTTTTGTTTTCAGTTTTTTTTAGAAATCTCAACCAAACAGGTTTTTGTTTTCAGTTTTTATATTACAAATATCAACCAAACAGGTTTTCATTTTTTTAAGAAAAAACAAAAACCAAAAACAGGAAACAGAAACTAAAAACAACAACAGAAAAATAAAAGTGGAACCAAACGGCCCTTTAGTGTTTCATCATTATTATATATATTAGTTTAGTTTATTAGTCTATCTTATTCTTGTTAAATGCCTATTTGTACTACTTGGAGAAATATTCATCTAGCAATAATACATATTGAAAAAAAGATTTCCATTAATAGAAAACTTATTAAAACTTTCAGTGACACTTATAATTATTTAGAACAAATAAATGCTTATGAAACTACTCTTCATAAATTTAAAGAAATACTAAATCAAGATACAAAAAACTATAATCAAGAACTATTAGAATTAAAATAACACTATAAACAATTTCAAGAACATTGCAAAATTCATTATTTATAAATAGTTGTTCTATTTGTCAATTTATGTCATAATTATTTTTAATGCATAATTGTACACTCTGTAACCAATTATTAACAAAAATTATTCATTTATAAACTTTAGAATATAGATCAGAAAAAGGGTATTATGAAAGACGATATAACTATCTACAATTTTTTATTAATAATAATGTTTTAATTCCAATAAAAGAAAGATTAGACATTGCAATTAATCTTTATAATTTACATAATCAAAATTTAATCCATAAATATAACCAACTTACAAAACATCAAAGAATCTCTCATCAATCTAACTGACTTCAACATGATTGACATAAATCAAGAATCTTACACTAACAATAATATAATAATAATATTTTAGATGTAGATACTTTAGAATTAACTGAATTTGCTGATGTTTTCCATATTAATACATTATTATCAGAAGAAAACCAGAAACAAATAGCAAAAACACAATTAAATCTAACAGATGGACAAGATATTACACACCATCCATTTAAATCTTAATTAATAGAAAAATATCATTTATTATGAAACAATTATACATGAAACACCTATTAGAATATATCAATGTAATGGACATATTCGTATAAGTTTAATAGACTGAGAACAAATTTATAAACAGTTACAAAATATTTCTGAAGAAAAAAGACATAAAATTGGATATATACATCTTTCTACAATTTAAATATTATTAAAATCTACCTTTCAATAAGGAATAGATTCTTCTATTAGAGTGGCAATAACTGATGAAAGAATGACTGATTTAAAAGAACAAGTAATCGAATCATGAATGAAAATTTAGCTTATGGAAAAATTAAATTTAATACTCGCCTTAAATTTGGAATTCCTTTACAATCACCGAATTTAGATGAAACAATTACTATCGCTTACAAATTTTATCGTGACAATTTAATAACACAAGACAATATCCCTTTTCAATTACTTATCAAATTAGCTATGCTTTAACTAACTCTCATCATAATATTGAATTTAAAAATACATATCGAATTTATATTGATCAATTATTTAATGATGTAGCTAAAGTAGGAATAAATCTAAGAACTAATTTAAGAGAATTACCAAATATCAATTATCCTATAAAATTACAAATATACTAAGTTCTCATGATGTACCTTGTTTATCTTTAAGTGAAAATAAATTACTTAAACAAGAATCTAACCTTTTAAGATCATATTCTACAAAATTAGAAAAACCAATTAGGTTTACTGAACCTGGAATATCTAATAAAGAGATAGACAAAAATTTAGAACAGTTAGTTGATGAATTAATTAATATTAAGAATCAACTTGAAGAATTAAAAAGTCTTCTTCAAAATACAGTATGAGTGTCACTGAGCAATTATCTGAACTATTAGACAAACAACTTAATATTGAAAATCAATAAAAAAATAATACAACTATTAAATCAAAATTATGGATCACAATAATTTAACGAATCAATGAAGTTTATAAAATATTAGAATCTTTAATTAAATGCTATGAAAAATTATTTAAAATAGTATACCCAATAGACGAAAGACTAGGAAAAATAGAACAATTAATAACAAAAATATTGGAATCAAAATTGGTATCATTAAGGCACCATTATAAACAAGCTTTGGAGACTCTAAAATGAAAGCCTTGGAAAAGCCTATCAACATGGAGAAAATAAATGTTATCCCTACCAAAGCTTTCAAGGAAAAAATGAAAAAGATTACTTCTGAAATCTTTTATGACTTCTTTTAAGCACTCAATGACTAGAAAGAAGACCAAAAAAAATTCCAATATTATCCTCAAAATTGTGGACAATATGGACCAAAATTTATTATATTTCCAGGCACTAAATCACTCACTGCTTACCTCTTTTTCCAAAGTGGGTTAGTAGATACTATTTATTTAACCAATTTAAACACTATTTTAGAATTCCCAGCCGGATTTGTTCTTGCAGTCAAAAACTACAAGGAATTGTTTGCTAAGGAAAAAGAAATTTTTATCAAGGATTTTAGCAGCTATCCTATCTTCAAACAAGCAAACAGTCTCAAAGAAACTGGAGTTCAACTATCATGAATATCATATGTACAAATTGGAATAAAAATAGTATATATCCACCAATAGATGACCCTCCTAACTATGATTTTCATTAGGATCTGATTAATTAGTTCAATCTACAATATTGCATCGAGGGAGTTTATCAACAATGCCTAAAGATAACCCCAGAATCATTAATCAAATTAAACTATAACGGATCAAATATATTGATGACTTCAACATATAAAACACCTATCTTTATTAAATCATTCCAACTAATAAAGCAATTAAGCATCTTTTTCAACTTTATCTAGAGTATTCAGTGAACTATCAGAACAATGGAAGCAAGCTCTCTATCAACAACTGCATCAATATTTACAACATCAATGTCAAATGTCCCGCGACATCACAAAAAGAAAAGGACAAAGAAGACAGCTCATCCGAAAAATATTATCATCGAAGAATAAAATCTTCAATAATGTAGGCCACCTGTCGGCCATTACCTCGACATCACAAAAAGAAAAGGACAAAGAAGACAGCTCATCCGAAAATATTATCATCAAAGAATAAAATCTTCAATAATGTAGGCCACCTGTCGCCCATTACCTTTAATTATATAGGCCATTTGTCGGCCACCAATAAAAGTAGATTCTTGAAATATGCTTTTCCTACTTTTTCTTTTGCTTTCTTTAATTTTTTTACTTTCTGGATTTGGACGCTAGCAAGCGCCCTTTTTCTATATAATGTAAGCTCCGAGTATAACTCGATATGAAAAAATAAACACTCAGTTATCATATCTCTATCCAGACTCTTCCAATCTCATTCTAAGCCTAATGATTGGCGTTCAAGAGAAAGAGAGCAAAATAGGTATGTTTAATTGTGTTTTTAGTTTTTCATCATTATTATATATTTTAGTTCAGCTTATTAGTCTATCTTATTCCTGTTAAATGCCTATTTGTACTACTTGTACAAATATTCATCTTGTAATAATACATATTGAAAGAAAGATTTCATTTTGTAGAAAACTTTTAGCGACACTTATAATTATTTAGAACAAATAAATGCTTCTGAAACTACTCTTCGTAAGTTTAAAGAAATACTATATTGAGATACAGAAAACTATATTCAAGAAAGATTAGAATTAAAACAACTCTGTAAACAATTTCAAGAACATTACAAAATTCATTAGTCATGAATAGTTGTCTTATTTTTCAATTTATGTCACAATTACTTTTAATGCATAACTGTACACTATGTAACCAATTATTAAAAAAATTATTCATTTAGAAACTTTAGTCACTAAATATAAATTAGAAAAAGAGTATTATGAAAGACGATATAACTATCTACAATTTTTATTAATAATAATGGTTTAATTCCTATCAAAGAAAGATTAGACATTGTTATTAATCTTTATAATTTACATAATCAAAATTTAATCCATAAATATAGCCAACTTACAGAACATTAAAGAATCTCTCATCAATCTAACTGACTTCAATATGACTGAAATAATTCATGAATCTCACACTAACAATAACAATAATAATAATTAGATGTAGATACTTTAGAATTAACTGAATCTACTAGTTTTTTCCATATTAATACACTATTGTCATAAGAAAAAAAAAAACAAATAGCAAAAACACAATTAAATCTAAAAGATGGACAAGATATTACACACCATCCATTTTAAAACTTAATTAATAGAAAAAATATCATTTATTATGGAAAAATTATACTTGAAACACCTATTATAATATCAATGTAAAGGAAATCTTTGCATAAGTTTAATAGGCCAAGAACAATTTTATAAACAGTTACAAAATATTTCTGAAGAAAAAAAACATAAAATTGGATATATACATCTTTCTACAATTCAAATCATGTTAAAATCTACTTTTCAAGAAGGAATAGATTCTCCTATTAGAATGGCTATAATTGATGAAAGAATAACTGATTTAAAAGACAAAGTAATCGGAATCATGAATGGAAATTTAGCTCATGAAAAATTAAATTTAATACCTACCTTAAATTAGGAATTCCTTTACAATCACAGAATTTAAATGAAACAATTAATATCGCTTATAAATTTTATTGCAAGGATTTAATGACAACAGGACAATATCCTTTTTCAATTACTTATCAAATTAGCTATGCTTTAACTAATTCTCATCATAGTATTAAATTTAAAAATACAGATCGAATTTATATCGATCAATTATTTTTAATGATGTAGCTAAAGTAGGAATTAATCTAAGAACTAATTTAAGAGAATTACCAAATATCAATTATCTTATAAAATTACAAAATATACTAAGTTCTTATGATGTACCTCATTTTATCTTTAAGTTAAAACAATTTACTTAAACAAGAATCTAACCTTTTAAGATCATATTCTACAAGATTAGAAAAACCTGTTAGGTTTACTAAACCTAGAATATCTAGTAAAGAGATAGACCAAAATTTAAAACAATTAGTTGATGAATTAATTGATATTAAGAAACAACTTCAAGAATTAAAAAGTCATCTTCAGAATACATTATGAGTGTCACTAAGCAATTATCTACACTATTAGACAAACAACTTAATATTGAAAATCAATTAAAAGCAATAATACAACTATTAAATCAAAATTATCAATCACAACAATTTAATGAATCAATGAAGTTTATAAAATATTAGAATCTTTACTTAAATACTATGAAAAATTATTTAAAATTGTATACCCAATAGACTAAAGACTTGCAAGATAGAAAAATTAATAACAAAAATATTGGAACCAAAATTGGTATTAAAGCCATCTAGCTCATTTAATATAACTTTAGTAAAACCATGGAAAATATCGAACAAAATATACAAGATCAATTGGAAGAAATTGCTCAATTAGTAAATAAACTTACACTAAATAACGAAAACAAGTCTTTAAAATATGAGCTTATAAAACCTATTACTGATCAAGATGATATAATTTATGGTTATGAATCCGATCAATAAGAGATATATATGGATCAACCAAAATCAGAAGGTTTAAAACCGGAAGAACAACCCAAAACAAGTCAAAGTGGAGAAAATAGAAAAAGAGAAAATAAATCTAGTTATAACTGGAATTATAAACGTACAGAACAAGAAGAATTAAATTGTTTTGGATTTTGCAAAAAAGACAATAAGATACGAAAATTTCCTATAGAATATGCACCAAAACATATAACATTAGGACAAGATGGAATCCTTAATTTAGACTGTGTTTTATCTTCAAAAAAATTATTACTTGAATGGTCTAACAGATTGGCATTAGTCATTCATTTAGAAAAACCTTTTGAAGGCTTAACAAATATTAGTACTTTACGGAATTTTATTACCTATAAAACTACTGGAATAGTATTAAACATTTTATTAGATAACGAAATATGAATAAAAAATACCACTAAATTTCTTAATGCTATTGAACCAATAAAAGTTTTTCATGCAGTTACCAACGAAATTTATAAAGAATTTATTGGAAAAGATATAACTCCATATAAATAAGAAATTGAAAATGAAGAAAGAAAAAATGCCCTGTGGCATCTAAATAATATACGAATATGTGATATCTGTTATTTGGAAGAATACGTTTATGAATTTAAAAAATATTATTCTAAATTAACTCTTACAAAACAAGAAATGTATATATAAATATTTATTCAAAAATTACCTTATCCAATAAATAAAACGATAGAAGAATTATTCTTAATGAAACAACATGATAATCTACTAGCTTATAATCTAGGAGTTCTTATTTCAATAGTAAAAAAAGTATTATCACAAAAATGTTTAGATGTAAAATTACATAAATCATTAATATATAAAGATATTTAACTATGTTGTTCTAAATATTTGGAAGTACCTCAACAATATGGATGTGACTCTTTTACCTATCAAAAACAAAGAAAACATGAATATAACAAATATAAATGGCAAAAATATCCCACAAAGAAGTATAAGAAATTCCCATTTAAACCTTATAAAAAATTTTAAGAAAGAAGGCTTATAGACAAGCTAAACCAAAGAAAAAAAATATTGTCCTCAGAATAAGAAAACATGTAAATGATAGTTATGTAAAAAAGAAGGTCATTATGCAAACAAATGCCCAAAAAGAAATCAAAATAAATACAAAGAAAAAATTAATATTTTAAATTCAGCATTTAAATATAATTTAGAAACTATTGAGTCAGAATATGAAACAGATTCAACAATTTCTTCATTATGTCAATATGAATTCCAAACTTCAGAATCAACAACTGAATTCAATTACAACATTTATTCAAGTGGTTATTCAGAATAAAAAAGTTAATACTTATATAGATACAGGTGCTACTATTTGTATAGCATCTAAAACACTATTACAAAACTGAAAAAACTAAACAAACCTTTACAAATAAGAATAACAGATGGAAGTATTAAATCTATTTGGTATGTAAGTTATTATAATAATATCATTATTGAAAATCACACTTTTATTATACCTTCAATTTATCAACGAGAATCAGGATTACCATTAATTTTAGGAAATAATTTTCTTAAATTATATAATCATTTTTGTCAATATTTGCATTATATAACTTTACGAACACCAATAATAAAATCCTTAAATCAAAAATCCATAATTCTCAAAATTCCTATTTACCATACCACTTATTATAATAATTTAAAGGTTATAACAGAAAATTAAATTAATTACAATTTTATCTTCTTAATAATCTTACTTTACAAACTGAAATATAAACCTTAATAGAACAAGTTTGTAATGAAAATCTACTAGATTCTAAAAAGAATACTAATAATCAATTGGTTGAAATAAAACTAAAAAAACCCCACATGGGAAATTAATATTAAGAATAATATTCCATATACATAACAAGATGTATAAGAATTTATTAATGAATGTTCTAAATTATTACAAAAACAATTAATAGCACCAAGCACTAGTAAAGATTCAGCCCCAACCTTCTATGTAAATAATCATTCCAAACAAAAACATGGAAAACAGAAGAATGGTAATTAAATATAAAGAATTAAATAAAGCTACTATAAGTGATGCATATAAATTACCTAGAAAAGACTATATTATAAGTAGATTAAAGGGACATCACTGGTTCGCTACATTCGATGTAAAATCAGGTTATTGGCAATTAAGACTACTTGAAAATATCAAACCATTAACAATCTTTACATGTCCACCACAAAAACATTACCAATGGAATGTATTACCTTTTGGATTAAAACAAGCCCGTTGTATTTATCAAAGATTTATGGCATTATTATATTTTCAAATAAAGATAAGGAAGATCATTTAAAAAAGGTTAAAAAAGGGTCTCACTAGATGTCAACATAAATGACTAAGTTTAAGCAAAAAGAAAATTAAATTAGCACAACAAAATATCGAATATTTAGGTATAGAATTTCATAATGGATTCTTAAAATCACAACCTAACATCCTTGAAAAATTACACCATTTTTCTGACACCTTAAAAACATAACTGAAGTTTAAAAATTCCTTGGATTACTAAACTATATCTCTAATCAAGGGTTTCTTAACGATTTAGCTAAAGAAACAAAAAAGTTACAACTTAAATGTATTACAAAAACCCAATGGATATGGACAAAAGAAGACACTACAACGGTACGTATATTAAAAAATCTTTGCAAGAACTTACCAACATTATATAAATATAATGATAAAGATACACTACTAGTATAAATTGATGCAAGGATGGATACATAGGCCACCTTCTGGCACAACCACCTAAGTCAAGGAATTATCTCTTATGTAAATATATCAATGGGACTTTTAATCCCAATGAAAGGAAATATCCTATCTATAAAAAGGAAACACTTGCATGTATTAAAATATTAAGAAAATGGAAAGTTGATTTATTACCTGTCAAATTTCATATTTAGATAAATTCTAAGTATTTATGTGGATTTACTAAATATAATATTAAAACAAATTACTATCAAGGATGCTTAATCAGATGGCAATTATAATTAAATCAATATATTTTTCAAGTACATTTTATAAAATCTTCTGCTAACAGTCTTACATATACATTAACCAGAGAATGGAAACATTTTTCCTCAGCCTGAAGGATTCACTCAATAAAAAGGAAATCGAATTAGTAGACCTACATCAATAAGTGGGAAGTGTAATTAAAGAAATTAACTAGTTAAGAGCAACTATTACCCTCCTTGAAAAAAAACAACTATCTATTGATTAACCACCAAGTGTACGACCAACCATCCAACCAATTACTCATCAACAAATTTCCCAAATAGCTTTACCTAACATTCCTAAACATACTATTTCAATTGCCAGTCCATTATTAAACCCAATTACACCTGCCTCCCCAAAAAATGATGATTTTAAAGAATCCAAAGTTTATGTCATATTTAATGGACCCATGGCTGGAATATATGATGTATGGCATAAGGTTGCCGTCTATGTTAACGATAAACCCTCAATTATCCATCTAAGCTATACAAATCACACTGAAGCAAAAAAGGCCCCATTATAAACAAGCTATGGAAAAACAGTCATCAGACTCTAAAATGAAAACCTTAGGAAAACCTATCAACATGGAGAAAATAAATGCCGTCCCTACTAAAGCTCTCAAGGACGAAATGAAAAAGATTACTTCTGAAATCTTCTATGACCGCTTTTAAGCACTCAATGACTGGAAAGAAGACCAAAATTATTCCAATACTATCCTCAAAATCGTGGACGATATGGACTAAAAGTTATTATATTTCCAGGCGCTAATGCACTCACTACTTACCTCTTTTTCCAAAGTGGGTTAGTAGACATTATTTATTTAACCAATTTAAACACCCTTTCAGAATTCCCTATAGGATTTGTCCTCGTAGTCAAAAATTACAAGGAACGGTTTGCTAGGGAAAGAGAAATTTTTATCAAGGTTTTTAGTAGCTATCCTATCTTCAGAAAAGCAGACAGTCTCAAAGAAACTGAAGTTCATCTATCACGAATAGCATATGTACAAATTGGAATCAACAACGATATGTATCCACCAATAGATGACCCTTCTAAATATGATTTTGATTGGGAATAATGAACTAGTCTAACTTTCGTATTCAATAAGTTACTATCCGAATTAATAATGAAAACCCGACTACCAATTACCGCTTAAGTTAATATATTTCTAGTTCTTATCCTAAGTGTGATAAGGATAAATATTAGTTGTTACAATATACTAGTTCATAGGATAAGCTAGAGTTGTTATTAAAATAAGCTTCAGTTGTTACCACATATACTATATATACCTATACTCTCTCATAAATAAAGTGTGGGCTTTTCTTTATTCATTTAACACTAATATGGTATCAGAAGCTGGACGAGTCCTTTGACCCAAATAGCATAGCCCCCTTTTACATCTTTTTGCCAAATCAAACCATAAGCACCACACCTACGTTCTTTTTGCTTATCGATGCCTATCTCATCCACTGTTTTGTTTATTGTTATGTCCATCTCCCGCTATCACCATATCTACCATCACTGCTATTATTTCCTCTTCTTCCTCCAGTTCCCTAACAACCTTACCAAATATTGCTCATAAACTTCCTGTCAAGCTTAATTCCATAAATTACTTACTCGAGCAGGCTTAACTCCTACCACTACTGTATAGCTACGATTTAGCTAAGCATATTGATGGTAGTTATCTACTACCACTTAAGTTTGGCACTGACAATCAACTAAATCCGGCCTACACTGCCTTGGTTCCACCTAGATCAACTTGTCTTGAGTTGGATTATTAGGTCAATTTTTGAAAGTTATATTCCTCAAGTTGTCGGCGCTAACTATGCTCATGATGCCTGGGATAAACTTCGTAGCACATATGCCTCGGCTTCAAAGGCTCAAATTCGCACCATCAAGTCTCGTTTTTTCAGATTGGAGAAGGATTCTAATGAAACCATAGCTAAATATTCTCAACAAGCCAAAGGGATGTTTGACCAATTACCAGCTCTCGGTAGTCAAGTATCTGAAGAAGATCTTGTTCAAATTATGGTGATGTTGTCGCCTGCAACCAAATATAAAAGAAATCACTTCCATTAAAAAAAATTAATGTAGTAGCGGTAAGCGGATATTGTTCCAACGAGGAATCTCTAACGGTGAAGGTTAGCTAGTTTAAACGAAAATAGAAAGGGCGTTTTGGTATGATCACGGCAATTACAAATCAAAAGAAATAATTAAATCTGAAAATTAAATGGAAAAATATCTTGGTTTCGGGTACCGATGTTACCATGCTATTATGGATCCTTGACGCAAAATTATAATTATTAATGAACATTCATTGGGCAAAATTTCTCTTA
>JAOQMR010000211.1:17397007-17412822 GCA_027563865.1 Erythroxylum pelleterianum
ATTTCTACACGGTTCCATCGAGAGAGACGACCCGAGGTTCAGCTTGCTGCAATCTTGGAATTAATTTATTTTGACCGATTTCCAAGGTCGGTTTTCCTAATCGAACGACAGAGCCGCGATCACACTGCTTCACAATGAACCTTCCATGGATTTAACAAGAATCTACTCACTATCTCATCATCTTGTGCAATATCTGGCCTTGAGCATACCATTGCATACATCGAAGACCATAATATAGATGAGTATGAAACAAAGACATACCTTCTTTCTTCTTTTATGTTGAGGGGATATGCACGCTTACTCAACTTGAAGTGAGATGTCAGTGGCGTGCTAATTGACTTAGCATGCTTCATCCTGAGAAAACCACAATCTCCTACTCTTCCTGTCTCAAGTTATGTCTACACCTAAAATTTGCTTTATAGGTCCCAAATCTTTCATATCAAAGGACTTAGATAAATCTTCCTCAACTTTTGGATTCTTCTAACATCTTGACTCACAATCAACATATAGAAGAAGAATGATGTTCTCACCTGTGAACTTCTTAAAATACACATAAAAATCAACGTAAGTTTGTTTGTAACCATGATCCATCATTAAAGAATTGAAATTCCGATACCACTATCTTGAAGCTTGTTTTAACCCATATAGGCTTTTCTTTAACTTGTAGACTAGATTCTCCTTGCCTTTAGCTTTGACACCTTTTGGCTACTCTATGTATCTCTTTTTTCCAAATCTTCATGCAATAAAGCTATTTTAACATGCAATTGTTTGAGTTTAAGATCCAAAGAGGTAGTCAAACCCAAAGCTATTCAAAGTAAGGTCATCTTGACAAATAGTGAGCATATTTCATCAAAATCTATACCTTTCTTTTAATTGAATCTTTCACCACTAGCCTTGTGTTATGCTTTACCAGTTTGTCACCATCCTTCCTTTATCTTAAACACCACTTATTATTCAATGCTTTTTTTAAACCTTTTGGAAGCTTTACACGCTCATATGTATCATTCTTCTTTAGAGAATCCATATCTTCCTTCATAATTGTGAGCCAGAGATCTTTGTCTTCATAAGATGCAACCTCTAACACATTCTCAGACTCCCCCTCAGTAGTGACCAACATGTATTTTGAACTTGGATACCTTATAGATTGCCTTTTCTTCCTTGTTAACCTTCGAAGTAGTATATCACTAGCTGTTGAATCCATTTTCCATTATTAGATGTGGTTCATGTAGCTCATCATTACCAGGCTGTATTTGATCATCATTAACATATGTTTGGTCACACATTTCATCTCCTTCACTATAGACTACTTAATAGTGGAAGAAATTGGCAAAGAATTAACAATGTCATATGATAAGTTGCTATGTGATGACTTATCTCGTCTTAGAAGATCAACACCTCTTCTTATGCTCCTAAAATACTACATCCTTACTCCTGATTACCTTTTTCTTCTCTGGGTCAAAGAGTTTGGAGTCAAATTGATCACCACCATATCCAATAAGATGTAAGGTATCACATTGGGTCAAGCTTCTATCTCTGATCCTTGGGTACGTGTCTAAGTGCCTTATAACAAAAAACTATCAAATGATGACATATGCAATCTTTACTAGTCTGTGCTCTCTCGGGAATCTCAAAATTTAATAGAATTGAGGGAGCTCAGTTAATCAAGTAGACAACAGTCTGACCTACTTCACCTACAATGTCTTAGGCAACATAAAATTTTTGAGTATGCAACGAATCTTCTCCATAATTATTCTATTAATTCTCTCAGCAGCACCATTATGTTATGGAGTCCCTGGTTCTGTCTTTTCATATATAATATTATTCAAGTACAATAATCTTCAAGAACCTTAGAAGTATTCTCACTACTATTATTTATTCACAGGCACTTCAATTTCCTCCCAGCTTCTCTTTCTATTATGACATGAAACTTCTAGAAAGTTTCAAATGCTTGACTATTTAATTTCAACATGTACACCTAAGTATTTCTCGAAGCAATATCAATAAATGTAACAAAATATTTGTTACCTCCTAGTGACTCCTCCTAAATAGGGTCACAAAAATTTGAATGCACCAACTCCAATATCTCTTACTTCTTTATAGATCTTGTCTTAAAAGAGACTCTATATTGCTTTCTAGCCAAACAATGATCATAAGGATTAAGCAGTAATGTGTTCTTAACTGGGATAAGGGATTTACCAGCCAGTAACTTTAATCCCTTCTCACTCACATGTCCTAATTGTTGATGCCATATATTTGGAGAAGTTTCCTCTTCAGCTATATATACTTCTCTACCACCGTACACCTTTAAATGAGTCTTGTATAATGAGCAACATAATTCTCCTTGAGCAATAATCATTGCTTCTTTGGACAGTTTCTACTTCCTATCCACGAAAGTGTCCTAAAATCTTTCTTGATCTAATTCATTAGCTACTAATAGATTTAGCCTTAGATTAGGGATGTGTTGTACGTCTCTCAAGGTCAATAAGCATCTAACATTATTCTGAACTTGGATATTACCCATATCGACAATCTTGGAAAAACTTTGATTTCCTATCTTTACGCTTTCAAAGTCTTCGCTCTTGTAGCTTGAGAAGTAATCCACCTTCTGAACATAATGATAAGAAGCTCACATGTCAATCAGCTACTCAGAACCCGAATTACTAACATGGAAGTATTCACTTGTTGCATAAACAAGGGACACTTCATCATATATGCTTGAAGCTATTTCAGCGGTATGCTTATCATCTCCATTATTATGATGATCTTGCTTTTTTTGATCCCTTTTCCACTTATAGTAGAACCTTTTTATGTGTCCTGACTTATAGCATGAGTGTCTTCACGTCTTTATTACCTTTAGACTTTGATCGATTCTTATACTTGCCATGCCTTTTAGGACCCTCACTCTTTTTCCTTCCCCTTGTTTTTATTACGAAAACCTGTAAATTGTCAAAACTCATCTCCTTTCTTTTGATTTCTTCATTAAACATAATCTATTTGATTACATCCAAAGAGAGCATATCATTATAAGCTAAGCTGCTAATCATCACCACCAATGTCTTCAAACTATCTGATAACGAATTTAATAGGAATAAGGCTTAAAGCTTATCATCATGAATGATCTTTATTGTAGTTAGCTTGTTGATTATATCTTGGAAATCACTTAGATGCTCCGACATAGATATTTTAGCCCTTAAGCTTCAAGTTTATAAGTCTTTTGATCAGAGAGATCTTGTTATGGGCACTCTTCCTTCTATAGTGTCCTTTTAATTTTTCCATAGTTCAAAAGGATCCCCTTCTTGAGACACATGGTTGGATATGCTGATATCAATTAATTGTCTAATTGTGCTCAAAGTTTTCTGCTTCATCTTTTCCTTCCTTTTATAGTGTCCTTTTAACTTTTTCCATAGTTCAAAAGGATCCCTTTCTTAAGACACATGGTTGGATATGCTGATATCAATTAATTGTCTAATTGTGCTCAAAGTTTTCTGCTTCATCTTTTCCTAGTCTCTATCTGACATCATTTTAGGTTTTGAAGGAATATCATCCTTCACATCTTTGTCTAAATCAATAGGATCAAAAAGATCCCTGTAATATAGAAGTTCCTTCATCATGGGTCTCCAAATAGAGTAATTAATGACGTCAACTTGACCATAGAGATGCGTCCACCATCCATCATGATGGCTCTAATACTACTTGTTGGGATACAAGAATACAACTCTCCAAAAGATCAACCAAATATCAACAACAAAAAATACTTTTCAACTTTAACTAGCAAATTATAATGAGAATAAGAAACTTAATATGAAATAAATGCTAAGATTTACATGAAAAACTCTCCAGCTTAGATGGAAAAATCACAGCCAAACCGAGGAGCAAATTCACTAAACTTAAATAAGAATTTACAAAGATTGATCTCTCTCCCCACATTAGCATGTCAACTCACAAAGTTTTAAGATTAAAACCAAAGTTGAAGCAATAATCAACAAACACTCGAATTAATCCTAAAAACAATAAAAAGATGAGAATACTACATTATTGGCCCTCTCTCTATTTTTCCTCACTTTGGACATTATAGTCATACTCTCATACAGAGCCTACATATTTTTCTATTTTATATCACAAAAGAAAATTTTCTACACCGTACATGGTCATATGCACCGTCTTACTCACAGATGTCCACAATCACAGGAAGATACTCGATCGTATATGTCATGAACACGAGTGTGTACACGTCCTTGTATGTCTTTGCTCTTCACGTGCTTCATATAGTTCTAGAGACTTACACGGTTGATCTAGCTGTGTAAGTTAAGAACATAGGCTTGTGTCACTTTACTTGAGTGTGTAAACTTACACAGTTAATATACACGACTGCTACACCCTCGTGTCTCCCTTTGGAAGAGCTTCATCTATCTTGTTTTTACTTGTTCTTCATCTCCACGAACCATAAAGGCTTCTACAATTACCGAAATTCTCAAAATAAAGTTGGACACTCAACAAACCTAAGAACTTCCACAAATAGTGAGCTGTAGATGATATGTATTTTAAGAAGCTCCCCAATTCCATGCAAAAGATGTATTAGATGTCCTAAATGTCCTTTTCTTTGCTCAAAGATTAAGTAGCCAAAAGTTTCTTGGCTTTTTACCATTGTAGCTTTGTTTTGTTTTAGTCGTTAAGTGATCCTTTTTTTTAGATAATTCAACTTATTATTAGTCACTTCTTTTAATTTCTATTAAAAAATTGTATGGTCATTTCAGCACTTGTTATCTTAATGGCTTTACCTTTTTCCATTAATTTTGGAATTGTAATACGCAGATTGAGGAGAACTGAGTTGAACAGATCCTCTTGATGGATGATTTGAGAAACCACACAAACTTATTGAAAGAATATAAGAATGTTAAAGCATAAATGTTAGGACAGCTTTATGTAGATATTACAATACGTCTCACTGTACATTATGTTACTAATGTACATAGCTGTACAGAGCACTCATTGCTCAATCTCTATTTCTCTCTCCTGTAACAAACTTTTGTTATGAATATCAGTATAAAAATATTACATTGAGGCTCAGTAAAGTAACTGAGCACATTATTCATATAACTCAAGTATCCATTTTTCTATCTTGGTATCAGAGAATTGAGTAATGGCTATAACGTCATCTGATGGTTCCTCAGCAACTTCTGCCTTAACCCCTCTCCTCGGCCCTCTGCTAAAGACATGCTCACTCCTTAATTCTTCAAGCCAGACTACCTCCATCAAGTTGGACAGAGGTAATTATCTGGTATGGGAATCAGTAGTGCTACCACCAATTGAAGGAAACCTTCTTTAATCTCACAACGATGGCACTTAAGTTGCTCCACCGCGTCTTATTTATGGAGAAACTGGAATAATTACAAATCCAGTTTTCGATGAGTGGTACTCTCTCAATCGTCTCTTAGTTGTCTGGCTAAGAAATACCATGACCCTAAAGGTAGGAGCCTAACTTCTATGCTGCAAAACTGCTCGAGAATTATGGGTAAATGCACGAGAACTTACTTGCACCTCGATGAAGTCTCGAGTGATGATGCTCAAATTGGAGCTCCATTAAACACGTAAAAATGCTCTCAAGATGGAAGAATATCTCACCAAAATGAAGACCATTTCTAATCAACTAACACTGGTAGGAGCTCCTGTAGCTACTGAAGATCTTAATCTTCACACGTTGAATGGCCTAGATGCAAACTACAATGTAGTAGTAGTCAAACTGGTAGATAAGCCAGATCTCACGTGGATTGATACACAATCTTCATTACTTGCCTTTGAGAGTCATCTTGAATAACTAAGTCATTTTTCCAACTTATCTATTCAGCCTTCTATGAACTTAGCTCATAAAGATTAATATGATAAATCTTATCCAGCTTATGGCAACTTAGAACGTGGTTCCTGGAGAAACTCTCGTGGTTTTCGCAGTTATCAAGGACGAGCACGTAGAGCAAGCTACAATAAAACTAGACGTCCTTACTGTCATCTTTGTGAGAAGCCTGGTCACATTGTTGCAAATTGCTATTATAGATTCGATAAAACTTTTCAACCACCAACTTACAGCCAGAGTTCAAATACCTATCCACCTCAAGCTTGCTACCCTCAGGCTCAAACTCAATTAGTAGCAGATCCATCTTGGTACATGGACAGCGGCGCTACGTATCATGTTACACGTGACACATATCAACTTTACTATACACTAGTAGGTAAGGCACATCTCTACACGTCCACTGGTGAGAAAACGCCAGTAACTGGTATTGGTTCCACTTCCCTGCCTGTCTCTAATTCTACTATCTGATTGAATGATGTCTTATTGGTACCTTCAGCAACTAAAACTTATTGAGTGTCAATAAGCTCATTAGAGATAACGATGTTGATATTCATTTCATTAATGACAAATGTGTTGTGAAGGACAAGAAGACAAGCAAATTTCTGGTGCACGGGAAAGCAAAACAAGGACTATATCCAATGGATAGAGTGGAGTGGCAGGCATAGGTGAATATGGCAGTTTCTTCTACTTCTGATCCTTTAGCACAAAAGGAGAGTATAACGGAATTTGTCAAGTGGCATAATAAACTAGGACATCCTAGTATTAGGATCTTAAAGGAAATTCTGAACAAATGCAATACCAATGTTTCTTTTCAGGAATTTGAATCCGAAGCTTGCTAATACTATAAATCTAAACAATTGCCTTTTGCAAAGTCTGAATCTCATGCTTCCCCTCCCTTAGAACTAATACATATTGACATTTGGGGACCTTCACCTATACAATCTGCAAATAGTCATCGTTACTACATACACTTCCTAGATGATTTCAGCAGATATACATGGTTGTATCCACTAAAACATAAAGGTGAAGCTATACATGCATTCAATTTATTTCAGATATATGTTGAGAACTAGTTTAACACCAAGATAAAGGCTTTTAGTGAGATAATGGGACTAAATATAAACCATTCATTCTTGTCACACAAGCAGTGGGTATTCAAATGCGATTTACTTACCCCTACACTTCTGTCCAAAATGGTCGAGTGGAGAGGAAACATCGGTATATTGTTGAAATGGGTCTAACGCTGCTTACTCAGACACATCTTCCTCTCATTTACTAGGTTGATGCTTTCCAAATGTCTATCTACCTCATAAACATAATGCTAACACCTACACTAAATGGAGCAATCCCTTATGTCTGATATACAAAATTGAACTCGACTACAAGACACTTGAACCTTTTAGGTATGCCTGTTACCCATGTCTGGAACCATACAATGCTCCTAAGTTCCAATTTCATAGCCAGAAATGTGTTTATCTTGGTCCTGCGTCAAATCAAAAAGGCTATAAGTGCCTCAGGTCAACTGGACGAATATATACTTCCAGATATGTTATTTTTGATACCTTAAAATTTCCATCGTCAATTGACACCATCCAAGAATGATTACATTCTTCTACTGATCAACTCTAAAAAATACAAGGTAACCACTGAAAAAACGACAAGAAATTCAGAACAACATTCTCCTATGTTGAACTCTCTCAGTCACACAACAAGTCCAAGTCTACTATCAACACCTTTGTCAATCTCAGAATCAATGGAGCATCCGAACTAGCTGAACGAAGCTCAACCATGGATTCAATCTACAGATCAAGAACATAATCCAGTTCACACAAATATACATCCCATGAGAACACGTGCGAAGGATGGAGTATTCAGGCCCAATTATCCATTTACTGGATTTTTAAAAGCTAAAAACTCAAACTATTTTTCTCGATGCAGTGGCAGCTGCTCTTTCTTCCCCTCAATGGAAGCAAGCCATGATCAAAGAATTTGAAGCACTATAACCAAACAAGACATGGAGGTTAGTACCCCACACTGGTGAAGAAAAATTGGTCGACTATAAGTGGATCTTCAAAACTAAATTCAAGCCTGATGGCACCATTTTTAAACACAAAACTCGACTCGTTGCGAAAGGCTTTCAGCAGGCACCTAGGCTTGACTATGGAGAAACTTTTAGCCTTATTGTAAAGCCTACCATCATTCGTATTGTGATGGCAATATTTGTATCGTTCAATTGGGATATTCGGCAGCTAGATGTAAACATTGCATTCCTCAATGGTTTTCTGCAAGAAGATGTGTTCATGCGACAACCAGAAGGATTTGAAGATCCACACCATCCAAAGCATGTGTGTAAACTGAACAAGGCCATTTATGGTTTAAAACAAGCACCTCGTGCTTGGTTTGATTGACTACGGTTCACTCTATTGCAGTGAGGGTTCAATAATTCAAAAAGTGATGTATCCTTATTCTTCCTTCGACAGAAAAATCTCACTGTATTAATCCTTGTTTACGCTGATGACATACTCATTACAGGCAATAACAACAACTATCTGCAAAGTTTCATTCAAAGACTGCATGCACTATTTTCTTTGAAGGATCTCGGCTTTGTATACAACTTCCTTGTGATTGAAGTCCATTGGGTTAATTCAAGTTTTTATTTGAATCAAAGCAAATATGTCTTAGATGTCCTTAAAAGATTTAACATGCATAATTTTGCATCAGTCACAACTCCCATGGTCACAGAAAGACAATTCTCCAAAATAGAAGGAATGCCTAAGAAAGATCCTTCTTTATATCGAAGGATAATTGGTTTACTTCAGTACCTTATCAACATAAGACTGGATATAGCTTATTCGATCAATTAGCTAAGTCAGCACATGTCTTAACCTATGAATATTCATCTTTAGGTTGTTAAGATGATACTTAGGTATTTAAAAGGAACCTATCATCTCGGGTTACTTATCAAGCCCTTCAAGCTACCTCACTTAACAATCTTCATTGACGCATACTGGGCCACAGACATTGACGATCACAAGTCCAATGAAGGCATGTGTGTTTATCTAGGAAGAACACTCATCTCATGGGCGTCAAAGAAATAAAGAGTGGTGTCTAGGTCAAGTTCTGAATCAGAATATAGAGCATTAGCAGATGGTGCAGCTGAAGTAAAATGGATAAAGTCACTACTCTCTGAAGCGTAACACTAAAGCAACCCTCCATGATGTGGTGTGATAATTTGAGTGCAAAAATCTTAGCTGCCAACCCATTCCAACACACTAGCAGTAAACACATAGAAATAGACATTCATTTCATCCGAGAACTATACCTAGCTGGAGTCATTGACATTGAGTACATACCATCCCCTCTCCAAGTTGCAGATTGTCTTGCTAAAGCTCTTGCATGCACACCTTTCATGCAACACAGAAACAAATTCGATCTAGTTCTTACACCCTCTCATTTAAGGGAGAATGTTAAAGCATAAACGTTAGAACAACTATATGTAAATATTATGATACGTCTCACTGTACATTCTATTATTGATGTACATAGTTGTACAGAGCACTCATTTCTCACTCTCCATTTCTCTCTCCTATAACAAACTTCTGTTATGAATATCAGTATAAAAATATTACATTGAGGCTCAGTAACTTTACTGAGCACATTATTCACATAACTCAAGTATCCATTTTTCTATCTAAGAACTTATTTTTTATGCACAAATAAAATAATTCCCTGTACACAAACAAACTCTAAAAGCTAGATTCCCCACCACAACCGTATAAGACTTGTCTGGCTGATGCATAACCCATGAGTCGATGGAGTGGCGAATTTCCAGCCTGCCCTTGATCAGGAGGTCCAGCTGCATCTTTATGCTTGTTTTGGGGCATATTTCTTTGAGTTGGAGTGTGGTTGAATGATGTATGGGAAAAAGAAGGATCCCTGTCTGCGACTGTGGTGCTTTCGCTGAGAGAGAGTCCGTATTCATCAGAATATGACATGGGATTTGCACGCCGATTGCCACTTTGACCCAGTACTCTCCTCCTCCTATTAGTAGTTGTAGCACCACTGTCCTCGTCAACCTCACTTGGTGAAGGAGTTTTGGTACCAGGCATGTAAGGAATAAGATGAGATCCGCCGACTAGAATAAATTTAAGTGCCTCTGAACAACCATAACATATAAGCTTATGACACCTTCGGTTAATGAGGAGAAAATCTGATGATAGATGCAGCAGATTTAGGCAACGAGGACAAGTTATAAATGGAGCTCCACCTGCCATCGGCCTGATGTGCCTCTTAGCTGAATAATGTTTCTCCCTCGAGTACTTCTTCACTTCATCAAATCTATACCTCTGATTCTCAGAATAGGCTCCAAGGCTGTTATATTGAAATTCAGATTCCACAGGCCGTAAGGGACTCGAGGGACAAGAGAGGTACAAGTTGATGTCGGGATGGACACTGCATAAACCTTTATTATGCCGTATGCCATGAGGCATTTGTGCTGATCTCCTCAAGTCTTTGGGACAGCAACACAATGAATGATCAACTTGGTGCCTAAAGTTTGCTGCCACTGCTGAGAACGGTGTTCTCCAGTGTTGGTTCTTGTGAGGCCAATTTTTCAACTCTCTAACTCCCGCAGCATAGTCATAACGGTTATAAAAGTTTTCCTCCTCTGAGAACTCATCTTCATAGGACATAGAAATCCCCAGATCTTGCCCAGTTCCAGAAGAAAGTCTTCCATTTCCCTTCTCATTCGGAATAGACACTTTCCACAGTTGATCCTTCAACTCATGAACAATTCTAAACAGTTTCAACTTCTCCTGTCCAGTGTATGCAAGCCTGTCGTGTAAATTAAAGCCTGCATTGGAATGGAACTCATTATGCAATGGATTCGAAGGACCACCAGTTTCATAGTCAGCAGCCATTTTCCTTTGATTGAAAATCAGTTTAGACTGGCATTCATCTTCTTGTAATCTGCTCCAATCTTTAGTTGAATGGTGAAGTCTTGCAGGATCTGGCAATTCATCTTGATCCAACATGATTAATTTCCTGTCATTTTGTGTCTTATCCGAAAGAAGCGACGGATAATTTCTCGATAGAATTTGCCTTTCAAGAATACCACTTGCAACTATATTTTCCCTTCGAAAATCCTCATCAGAAGTAGAATGGTGCACAGGCCTATAAACTTTTCGGTGTGAATTTTTGCGGTGATTAGATAATTGTTCATCCGTTCCTTCACAAGAAGAAACAACATCATCATAATAAGCACGAGAACTTCTGGTCGTTGGGGATTTAGACAAATCAACGAGGGTACCACTGAGCTCAGAGCTTGGATCGACATCTGTTGTTTCAAAGGTTTCTGTGGACCTTACACATTCAAAGAAATGATAATTACTAACATCAGGATACCTTAGCTGTTCATTAGGAGAAGCAACAAGAGTCTCTGGTGCTACACATGTTCCTTCTAGCATATTAGATCCCTTTGTGTCAACCAACTTCTCAGTGTGACATTTTCCAGAACTAGAACTAGAACTGTTTTCTGATTCTATTTTGGCATTTACTCCAGAAGATGGTGAGCTTTGATCATAAAGCTCCGCATCTGAATCGCCACCACTAAACAGGAACATCTCTTCAGTCCCATGATGGGTAGGTTTGACTAATGAAGAAACCTTTTTGGACATTTTAGGCTGTTCAAGGTTGCAACCCATAGGTTTGTTTTGATGACTTCTTTTTGTAGGACTTCCCTTCGATAAATTCACAGCCTCAAGAGTGAGCTCGTCAAATAACCCAAGTTTACTTTTGTTTCTCTCATCTTTATGGTCTCCGTTTGAGAAGTTTGAACTTCCAAGCTTCTCATTACCTAAATAAGCAGATTCATTTTCAACGCTTCCATTGTTTTGGTCTTCATCTTTCAAATTTATGCTACCGAGCTGCTCAGTATCGCAACTGTCATATTGTATCTGGTTGTTTGCATTGTTATGGTCTAAAGAGCATTCCCCCGAGTGATGAAAAACTGCTTCATGACTAGAGCTGGTAGACTCCTTATCTTCGTAAGCACAATTTTTATTGTCCCTCTGAAATGCAGCACTCACACCATTTTCCTGCAACGCTAATGCCCTTTTTTCGTTGTACCTCCAACCTTTTGCTGCATGAAAACAGAAAAGTAAGATGAACTGCAGATGATACGACAGGAGGGGAAGTGATTTCAATTAAAAAAAACTTACAGACAGCAAAAAGATATATAGCCTACTTTGCATTGAGGAGTTAGCAAGGATAGTCTGTGGCTAAATAGATGTATTTAAGAGTCCGTATTACAATGAATTCATCAATTACTCTGAACATTAACACAAAGAAAGGTGGCGATACTCCAACATTTCGATGTTCTGCTGAGGTTCACAGGAGATAAGACACGACATAGCCATACTAAGGAGCCCACTTCCTAACTGGGGATACCTAGGCTACTATTTCTTAAAAGAGACAACTTTGAATGAGACAGGCAGATATATATGTACCTTGGAGACGCGCTCCACAGCCACCACATTCATAAACTGGAAGATCCTGAAGTTCGGGAAGAATCTTCCCACACTTGGGGCATTTAATCTTCACACTACTCATGACCCTCTCCTACTCTTATGCCTCCGGACGCTAGGGGGTTTCCACCATAAAACTTCTGGTGATAATGGTTCCACTGATGAATAGTCATGAAGTAGATTCAACCATCTTTGTGCTCCGAGCTTGTTCAGTCGAAGTCAACAAGGCTATACACAACCTCCTGCTACTATTAAGTAATTAAACAATTACCAATTTCTTCTGAAGCTAAAAAGCATCAAAATTCAAACAATTAGATCCACAAAGGAACCAGTGAATCACTGATCTGCATTCAATCAACAACCTTGTAGTTATAATAAAAAATAAAAAACAAGATCCAAACCTTTGATCTGCAACCAAAGGGTTATTCTTGTGATGTTTTGGATCTGATCATGAGCTTAGTTTAGAGTGTGAAGCAAGTCCTAACATATCATATCAATCCCTGGAAAGAAGAAAGGAGCGCAGAGAGGGAAGAGATAAAATGTTAAAGAGAAGAAAGAAGACGAAGAAGCTTAGTATGAGTTGATGATTAAGAATGCCATTACTTTGATTGCTACAGTCCACAGAGAGAGAGAGCAGGAGCGCGTTGAAGACATTTAAAGTTCAACCTCCTACTACTACAGCCTACAAGTCAGGTCGTTCACAACTTGCCTTGCATTTCATTCCAGAATTATGAAATTAATAACTTTGCATTTGATCTTCTTCTTCAAAGAGTCTTTGTCCAATCTTTCAAAAGTTCTAGTTAGTTATCCCATTTTGACTTTTGGTTATGTGTGTGTTTATAATATGTGGATCGGGGATTAGTTAAGGGGACACTCGTTAATCTGGCGAATTGTAATCTGCCAGGTGGATCTCCCCATTACTCATGCAATTCAAGGCAGCCGCAAACTGTCACGGGCTCACAGCTACAAAGTCCACCATTAGCTGTCTTGAAAACATGTTGTTCCCATTTTGTTGTATCTTTCCATTCTTATCTTAGACTTTTGAATAAAATGATTATAATAATGCTTTAAAAAATGGGATTGAGGAGAAATTTTAAATTTTATTTTTATATCATAAGCATTAATTATATTATTCGGATTAGAAGACAAGCAATTGAGCCTATAAAGGAACTAGTCAACAAACCTTTTTGTTCTATTTCATATAATATTCCACCTTAGACTATATCTCCCTCTCCCCCTCTCTCGCTTTTTCCCGGTAGACAATCACAAGTCAAATGATGGAAAGTCACGTCCACCCATTAGAAGTCAAACAAGCAGCATCCTCAGCTTAAACATTATTTTAGCAACCAAAAGGTTAAAGCTGTAAATTGCTATTAAACATTTTGTAAAAAGTTTAAGTTATTCTGTTTTTTTTAGATTTTAAAGGAAAATATATTACTCAAAAAGTTAAAAACTACAATATACAAGCCTAAAAAGGAACAGAGACAAGATAAAAACATACAAAGAGGCTTTAGCAAAAGACCTCAATCAAAAGCCACCCAAACTCAGCCCCTACCTACAGATGCCACCGCCTACGCATAGCCAAACTAAAACCAATCTATTTCCCAGTTGCAATAAGAATTTCTCGGATTGCATTAAATATATAATCAACTAAATCATACTTTGGTCTCCCCATATGCCTATAAATCCGCCGATTATGCTCCCGCCAAATATGATAAATTACCATCTGGAAGGAAGTCCGAACAATGAGACCCTCAGAGCGCCCTACTCGAGTTTCCCCAATTAAGAGAGCTAAAACGTCACTCTAACCATAAGAGGGAGGAAACAAATCAATCAAGTGCACAATGCGGCTCTAAATCGTCTTGGAATATTTACAGTCAAAAAACAGATGGTCTCGACACTATGCCACTTGGTTACACAAGACAAAAATAGGATCAAAGTCCCCAAACCATCTGTCCTTGGTACTCAGCCTGTTTTGATCACCAACCAAACAATAAACGATGCTCGTGGACTGACTACCTGATGCCAAACCACATCTGCCCAACTAACCTCCGCTTGCCTCCCTACACCAACAGCATGAGCAGATTTATTTGAGAAAACACCACTGTTATTAATAAACCATACCTGCTTATCCCGCTCCTGCCCAAGCTCAATACCATGAATGTATTGGTCTATGATAGAACCGAAGCGACAGGTAGGCCTTTGAGCTCGCCATCGGACTACCCATGCCACTGAAGCCTCTTTTGGAAGTCGAGATCTAAAGCCAAACAAATCAGGTCTCATCCAAAGAGGACTACGACCATTCCAATTATCAAACCAGAAGCTAACTCCATCACCGTGCCCAAGATGCCACTGAATAAACGGGTAAATCATCTCACGGACATTCAACAGACTTTTAAATATCAATGAGTGATCAACTCTAGGAGGGATATGCCAAAAACTAAGACCATTAAGGCGATACGTTTGCACCCACTGAACCCACAAGGCTTCCTGATCAGCAAACAATCTCCAAATACGCTTCATCATCAGCACTCGCTGCATCTGGGGAAGAGAAATAATTCCTAAACCCCCTTGCTTCTTGGGTACAACAATTTCACTCCACTTGACCTTGGCCCCTTTACAATTGCCATGTTTACCTGTCCAAAGGAAAGCTTTCAAAATTCGCTCCATTTCTTTGATAACCATTTTCGGAATAGCCACATGAGCCGCCCAATGAATATACATACTATTCAGCACTGCAACAATTAAAGTCACTCTCGCAGCAAAAGAAAGAAAACGATGTTGCCAAGCATTAGTCCGACTCCTCAGTTTTTCTAACAAAGGAAGAAAGTCCGAAAACTTCGGTTTACCCGACGTAATCGGCACACACAAATATCTGAAAGGGTGCTGCTGGAGAGGCAACCCCGCCACCCAACCAAGAACCTCCGGATTGAGAACATCTGAGTAAACATAAATGCCACTCTTCTGGGCATTCATACTCAAACCTGACCATCGCGAGAAGGTTTCCAACAAATTGAGTAACCTGGAAATCACCTGAGGGTTCGCCTTGCAAAGCAGAATCACATCATCCGCATATAAGAGATGAGACAACTGTATCTCCCAGCATCGATAATGATATTGAAATAAGCCATTACACTGAGTCTGCTGGACCCCGATCCCGGAGCCCGGCCATCGGTGCCTGACCCCGTTCGCGGAGCCCAACTATCTAGAACATACTACCGAAATCCATTGGGCCCAAGTTCCGACCCACCTGGATGACTCGCCGGGACTAACAAAGAAATAGAAATGTGGAAGCATTCATGCATTCATCAATCATACAGTGCAAAATTAATCAAATATATGTCATACAATTCATGTTCAAAACAAAATACATTGGGATGCTCAATAATGAGATGCTCCATGTACTATCCAAAAGAGTACTAACTAGTACAAAAGCCTCTAAC
>JAOQMR010000211.1:17412922-17434207 GCA_027563865.1 Erythroxylum pelleterianum
ACTTAATACCAACCTTAGCCAAATTAAATTCCAATTCACTAATCAAATAAAACTTCAAAATTTTAAATCATGCTTCAAAAATATTTAACCAGGTTTGGGATCCAACAGAGTCAATCGAGATAGTAACCTGTATAGGCCCTCCATTGCTAAAGTAAACAAATAAGGGGATAAAGGGTCCCCTTGGCGGATTCCTCTGTGGATGCAGAATGGCTTCGTCGGCACTCCATTGATCAAGACACTGAGAGAAGGAGTGTGAATACACTGCTCAACCCAACTGCAAAACAGAGGCGGAAGACCCAGCCCTAGCATACTGTCTGACAAATATCTCCACCCGATCGTGTCATACGCCTTAAAGAGGTCGATTTTAAGAGCACAACTGTTAATCCTCTTTCCAGAATGATATTCCCCCAATAATTCCTGTAACAATAGAATGTGGTCCCTAATGCTACGCGAAGGAAGAAAGGCACCTTAGGCAAAACTGACAGTCTCAGACAAAATACTCCTCAAACGCTCAGCCAGTAAAGAAGCAATCACCTTATAAACCGTATTGCAACAAGAAATCGGCCTAAAATCTTGCACCCGATCAGGTCTCTCCTTCTTAGGTATGAGACATATATAAGTGAAATTAATTTCCTTCAACATCTTATGCGAAGAAAAAAACTCCAGAATAGCTTCCGTGAACAAATGTCCCGTGATATCCCAAGTGTGTTGGAAAAAACCAGCCGAAAAACCATCCGGACCTGGCGACTTGGAGCTATGAAGTCAAAATAGAGCTTGCTTCACTTGTAGGGCCGTGAATGGAGCATTAAGCATCTCCATTAGCTCCAGAATTAAAGTAGTATTGAGCACATCTCGCACTCTAAAACCATTTCCCGATTTAACACTCTGGCCCATAAGTTGAACAAAAAAGTCCCGAACCTGATCAGACATAGCTGCCTGACCTCGCACCATATTACCAGCTTCATCGACCAACTCAGTAATGGTATTAGTGTTACAACGACCCTTAATAGCAGCATGGAAAAATTTTGAATTGCAATCACCCTCCTTGATCCAAACCTGTCGGGATTTCTGCTGTGCAATAGAATTAGACAACTGTAACTCCTCCTGATACCTGTATAAACTCTCAACCTCAGTAACTCGTAGTTGATCGTTGTGGAGTTCTAAGTAGCAACGCCTCTGAACATCGGCCAACCGGTTGCTCAGCTCCTGACTATTCCTATTACGGCTAATGCTAAACTCCTTGATCGCTTGTTTGGCTAATCTCAACTTCTGCATTAATTGAAATGCTTTGTACCCCTAAACTTCAGACCTCCACACCTGTGCAATCAGTTCCATAAAATCGCCAACTCGAAGCAAACCATTAAAGAAACGGAAAGGAGTTCCAGGCCGAGGAACTCTGCTAGTATGATGAAGAATGATAGGAGAGTGATCAGAGAATCCAAGTTCTCCAAACTCAACCGAGTCATACAGAAAAGCACCCAACCAATGCTAATTTACCAAGGCTCGATCCAATTTCTTCCGAATAAACAAATTACCCCTCTGCTTATTTTCCCAAGTGTACCATCTTCCACGACCTCGAAGGTCGACAAGATCAGTCTGCGAAAATAAATGATGGAGCTCTCTGCCGGCGCCACCATGGAACTCCACCCCACCTTCCACCTCAGTCGAATTATGGCAACAATTAAAATCACCTGCGACTAACCATGGCCCTTGAATTCCCATCGAAAAATCCTTCAACTCACTCCATAAGGTAGACCGCTGAAAAGCAAAATTTCAGGCATACACTAGAGTGATCACAATGGGTCCCATGCCAAAAACCTGACACTGCAAATGCATGAACTGATCGCCCATCCGAAGGACTTGAGCTGCCACTTTGAGCTTATTAAACCAACACAGAATTCTCCCATTATAATGATGCGCATGATTGGAGATGTAGCACCATTGAGGCCCCAAAAAACCCAAATCTCTCTTAGCCGCATTCTCTTTTATTTTCGTTTCAAGAAGACCTACCAAAATCGGCTGAGTTTCCGCAACAAACTGCTTCACCATCAGCTTCTTGTGGGGAGCGTTCAGCCCCCTCGTATTCCAAACCAAGACCGTCATATTAAAAAAGGTACTCTGGGGACATCACCCCTTTGTCCTTTTTCTTCTCGTTTTCTTCTTAACAACTGTTTTCTTCACCATCTCACCCGAATGGGGGCTAAGCTCCATTGACACCACAACAGTCCCCACCTCGATCCCAATAGAGGGACTAGCGACAGCAGAACCTGTAGATGCCTCTACCTCGACTAGAGTGTCCCCCGTTGCCTGAGCCCCCCTTTTAACAGAAACACGACCCTCTCCAGCATCCAAAGAAAGGTCTAGGTAAGGAGGAGGGGGCCTACTAATTGTCCCATGCTCCCCCGGATCCTCCCGGACTACATGGAAACTGCCACTACTCTTACCATTTACCTGAGAACTATTAATCTCTGAACCACTCTGGAGAGTCTATGGTAAAGGAGCAAGAGTAGCCGCACCCCGACCATGTTGTTCCGCCTGCCCCTCAGCCTGCGGTTCAACAGAACTCAGATCCGGATTATGGTCACTCGGAGGCAAGGCCTGCCCCTCTACAGTACCATTCACCAAATCAGCACTCCAAGCAGAGGAAAACCGTCTCCCTGTTGCAACCCACTGCCGAACAACCACTCTAGGCTTCCAAGGATATGACACAACAATATTGTCGCGAAGCAACACCCCATTCTCACCAAGTCACGTAATGGACACAATATCCGGCAACTCAAGGTCCTTTGGAACCTTAATACAAATCTTGGCATAACCTATACGTTCCATAGCCACTGTCAACGCATCCATACACAGGGGCTTACCTAATCCACTTGTCAGATGACTCAGACCCTCAACTGTCCAATATTCCATCGGTAAATTGTGAAACTGTACCCAAAGCGGAATGACGTCAATCGTTCCCCTGTCCACACCCAGCCCTGGATGCCACTGCCTAAGAAACAACGATTGGTCCCCAACATGACAAGGCCCAAGCTCCAGAATCTCACCAATATTGGCATTCGAAGAGAACTTGAACAACACTGAACCATCCTCTCGAAGCATGGCCTTTTCAAAACCCTTTTTCCCCCAACGCCCTCTAGCCCACGCATTAACCACCGAGAAAGCCACTCTCTTTGACAAAAAGAAACCCACCAAAGCATTGGACCAAGCCCTCGCACCCGCCTGCAACAGCTCCATCGGAGGGGAAATGACTCCATCCTTAAGCACATTGGGATAATGCTTCAATCTTTGACCAAGCGAACCGATGCCCACCTTATCTCTCCAAGAAGGACCCCCGACTGGAGAGGACGCCCGGGTAGTGCCAACATCCGTCACGACTAGCTCCGACGCTCGCCCATCAACCACCGTCGACGGCACTGGAGGGATCTCACCGTCCTCCAACGAACCCAACGCACTAGGGTTGCCAACAGCCACCGACGACTTCAAAGGAGGGAAGGAGCCTAAGGACAGAGACAGTTCACCCATGGCAAGGATGAACGTCTACAACCCAGAAAGGCCTTGGAAAAGACGAAAAAAGGGTTGGTCAAAGGGCAAAAAGGGTGAAAGTCTAAAAGGGTCAAGGGGTAAAATCTATAGAATAGTAACTATATAATTGAAAATATGATGATATCATAATTATGAGATTCAATTTATATTTATATATTATTCCCAAATATTCCTAGTTGTAGTTTTATCAAGACATGACATTGATAAAACAGTAAAACTATAACACATATGTTTCTTTCTTTGGAAGTAATTAATTGATCTCAGAAATTAAAGTATGAAGATACTTAAACTAAAGTTTAGGTGCTTATTAGAGAATAAGTTCACTAACCCGACTACGAAGATCTCAAATGGAATATTACTTATATGTTTATGGATTTTCTCATAATGATAGTTATATAATTGATCATTAGACTTAAGATTACCAAGGTATTTTATGTGGGAATTATTGTATTTTGATACTAACTATGAACTGTCTTAGTTAAATATCACCACCACAACTTAAATTCTATCAACTCCTCTTCATGTTCTTACACCACCGATTCTTACTTAAACGACCCTCCACTTTTTTCCTCTTCTTTGTCGGATCAATTCACTTATCAAAACAATCAAGCTTTATCATAAAAAATGGAATCTTTTGTTAGTTTATGCTCTTGCAGTTAATCAGTTAGTTGCAATTTTAATGTATGAAGTTATTATTTAATTAATAAAGACATTTTTTTATCTTTATGCACACTATGCTAATTACATTTGACGTTTTAATACTAAAGGTAAAATCTATAGAATAATAACTATATAATTGAAATTATGATGATATCATAATTATAAGATCTAATTTAGATTTATATATTATTACCAAATGTTCCTAGTTGTAGTTTCATCAAAACATGATATTGATGAAACAGTAAAATTATAACACATATGTTTCTTTCTTATGAAGAAGGTAATTGATCTCATAAATTAAAGTATAGAGATGCTTAAACTAATGCTTGGGTGCTTATTACTGACCTGACTATGAATATCTCAAAATGAATATTATTTATGTGTTTGTAGATTTCCTCATAATGATGGTTGTATAATTGCCTTAGACTTGAGATTACTAAGGTATTTTATATGGAAATTACTGTATTTTGATACTATCTATGAACTGTCTTATGATAATTCAGTTGATAGTGCTTAGAAGCAGTATGAACTATATGGAGACAATTGAGTTCATCAATAAAGGATTCGTTACTCTAAAGTAGTTAGAGAGAATGTTCTACTGTTTTAAGGAATTCTCTGGCAAGAGTGAATTGGCATTTTAAAAGGTATTTTCAAATATCAATTATAAATGAATTACTAGTTAGCAAGAATGAACACAAATGGACACAAAAGAGTAGACACTATATCTATACTCGGTTCAATTGGAAAATTGGATAATGAAAGGATAAAATTATACATAATAATCATGCATGGACATGTTAAGTCAAACCAATTTGACATTCCTAATAATTGGGTGGTCGTGATATGTTACTAGACATCAACCTTGATCTATTATTATAAATTGGAAAATTAAAGATAAATTGGAAGGAGTTTTAATTTATCTAATTCTAATTATAATTTATAATCATTGTCAATATATTAAGAACTTAATAGGTCACCCATATATAAGAGTTTAAAAGAAAAAAATCAATTTCAATTAAGTTGGACTTAATTATAAAGTTTAAGAAACTGTAGGGTTCAAATATGAGATATTTGATTTTATTAAAATTAAATTAATTATAATTAGAGTTAAACTTTAATTATAATGAATGTAGTTAATTTTAATAGAAATTGACTTAATTATAAAGTTTGAGAAACATTAGGGATTAAATATGAGATATTTGATTATATTAAATTATAATTAGAGTTTGACTTTAATTATAATTAAGGTATTTAATTTTAATAGAGATTAAAAACTCTAATGCTTTTCCTATAAACAGGAACAAGCATAAGGGAGCTAGCACTCCTGCTTAATTCCTCTTAAGAGTTGAGAAAATGCTCTGTAAATAATGTTAGAGGTTAGACACACGAATAGCTCATGGTTGACATATTGAAAAAATTTCAAAAGGAAAATCAAATAATGTATGATTTCACATTTTATGATTCAAGTTTAATTATTCAAGTTTTTAATTATCAGGATCCGATCAGAAATTGTAATTTTTTTTTCATTGTACCTTTAATTCGATCACGGTTGGTTTCCAACATCTTCTTCATTTATGGCGATGAGAGAGCCCCTTTTTTAGCATCTTCAGAGTAATTGCAACTCTCTTTTTCTTTCGTAAAATCAAACCTTAACAAAATCCCTTTTTTCAATTCTAAAAATTCCTTTTATGATGTCTTTATGATTTGCAACATTTCGTTTTTGATGTAATAAACCATTGTAAAATTCTATGCCTTCGTAATTTTAATCTTACACTAATACAAAATATCATTGTTCATTATAGGAATTTAGTGATTTTATTCTAACTCTACCAAATAGAATTTTTCAAAATCCTATATATCAGTTCATCAATAGACAAAGTATAACTCGCGTATTCTTTTGTACATAATGTGTTATTGGACAAGCTTATGTTTGGTTTTGATGGGAGAAACGTCGATAGATGCAGTGGAAGTGGCCTACCAATTAGTCGATACAATAATAATGTGTTATGCATGACCTCAGATATAAATTGGTTCTCCCTATTTGTGTAAATCTTTAGGAAATAATTAGGCAATAAAATAATCTAATGCAACACCCAATAAAATCAACCCTGTAATTTTCATGGAAAACCTCATCGATGTAAGAAGTAAAAGTCACGAGACCGAAGTCCAAACAATATCTCCATTATAAATAAATAATGAGTATAACAATAAGTTATCTCTAGTATCCCACTAGAGGTAGCAACAATAACATCAAGAATACAACAATTCTTGGCAAAAACATCGATAATAATAACAAGAGAAATCAATAAGAGAGTTTGCGAAATCACTTGAAATCATACTCTTCAAAATAGCCCAAGCAGATCACCTAAAAGGTCTCTAAATAGCAAACCCACCGATCAATGTGTCCTCTAACAGCTATCAAAGTTTTAACCCAATTGCATCACATTTCACCATTCGATCTTGAGCTCAATGTTGGAATTTCAGGATCCCAAAAGTCAATCCAACTTTGACCACGAATTGCCGAAAATTCAGAACTCTGATCACGATTATGACCGTTGGATATGAACAACTAACAGTGTAGAGTCAGCCTTTAAAGTCTAAGCTCAATCAGATCATAAATGGTCACCCGATCAAGGACTTAATCAAGACTATTTAAAACTCTCTCCCACTTACTAATTGTTCTCTCTTCACTCTCTTGTTATTTTTATTCTTACATGATGCAATCTTCACCTACATTAGCTCACTACCCCTCTCTCTTTATAAAACTAAGGAAAGAAGAAAACAAAATTAATTCAAACAAAGATTTATTTTTTCAATTATAGAGGTTGTAAATGTCAAATATGGAGGGTTGACTAACAAATCTCCCCTCCCGACACATTTGACTGGTTAGTTGAAATGGACTGCTATCCCGGCAATCAACCTGTATGTTGAATCTCTGAAGCACCTTCTCGACGTACTTCTCCTGGGACACGTATAACCTTGTAGCTAGTTTGTCTCGAGAAATCCGTATACCAAGGATCTGTTTTGCTGGCCCCAAGTCTTTCATAACAAAATACTTACTCAATTGCTTCTTCAACGCATCAATCCTGGAGATATTCTTGCCAACAACCAACACATCATCAACATAGAGCAATAAAATGATAAAGTCATCATCAAAGAATCTACGAACAAACACACAATGATCTGAAGTAGTCTTCCTATATCCATGTTGCTTCATAACAAACTCAAACTTCCTATAGCATTACCTCGGTGCCTGTTTCAAACCGTAAAGGCTTTTCTTCAATTTGCAAACATAATTTTCTTTACTTTGCACCCTGAAACCCTCTGGCTGCTCTATGTAAATTTCTTATTCTAGGTCTCCTTGAAGAAATTCAGTTTTCACATCCTTTTGCTCAACCTCCAAATCAAGATTTGCTACTAACCCAAGAACAACTTTGATGGATGACATTTTCATAACTGGAGAAAAGATTTCATCGAAGTAAATACATTTTCTCTAATTGAACTCTTTCACAACCAGTCTGGCTTTGTACTGTGGATGTGAAGGATGCTTTTCTTGCTTTACCATAAACAACCACTTATTCTTCAAAGCTATCTTTCCCTTATGTAAGTTTACCAAATCATAAGTGTGATTCTACTACAAGGAACTCATCTCGTCTTAATATAGACTCAAACCACTCCTTTTTGTGCTAATCTTCTAGAACCTTTTCATAAGTCTCAGATTCTCCCCCTTCAGTCCGCAACATATACTCATGGATAGGATACCGAGTGGAAGGATGTCTATCTCTGGTAGATCTTCTAAGTGAAACATCTGCTGGAGTTTTTGGTTCTACTAGTTGAACATGATCAACACCGTCTGCTTTAACTTGTACGGGCTCATTCGCACCATCTTAATCAAACATATTATGTTAAAAAATCAACCTCTGCCTCTTGCAGGGCTGCAATAAAAGGAAGTGGATCTAAGTCAGCTACACCATTATAGGACCTTGAAACTGTCTTCTTTAATCTATCAATATCTTCAATGGTTTGGTCTTCTATGAACACAACGTCATGACTTCTCATGAGTTTCCTCTCAACTAGATCCCAAACCTGTAGCCAAACTCATCCTGACCATAACCGACAAACACATATTGTCATGTCTTCGAGTTAAGCTTAGACCTCTCATCCTTGGGAATATGCACAAAAGCCTTGCAACCAAACACCTGTAGATGATCATAAGAAACACCTTTTCTTAACCAAACCCTGTTCGGTACATCAAATTGCAAAGGAACACTAAGTTTGAGGTTAAACACATGAACAATTGTATGTAAAGCCTCACCCTAATATGACTGCGGTAGCTTGGCATGTGATAGTAAACATCTTATTCTCTCCACCAATGTTCTATTCATCCTCTTAGCTAAGCCATTCAACTAAGGAGTCTTCTCATGTCTAATATCCTGAGATCTACAATATTCATCAAATGAGCCAATGTACTCACCACCATTATCTATTCGAACGCATTTCAATATCTTTACTGCCTCTCTCTCAATTGAAGCCTAGAATTTCTTGAACACATCTAAAACTTGATTCTTAGACTTTAAAGCATAAGCCCAGATCTTCCTTGAATGATCATTAATGAACGTCACAAAGTAACTAGCACCACTAAGCATCTGCATCTTCATAGAACCACGCATATCAGAATGCACCAACTCTAATATATGTGACTTCCTTGAAGGAGGATGGCTCTTGAAGGCGACTTTAGTTTGCTTTCCTGTTGAGCAATCATTGCACTTCTCGAGCTCTGCCTTTTCCACACCTAACAAGAGATTTTGTTTAGCCAACAAAGACATACCTTTCTCACTTATGTGAGCAAGTCTCTTATAGTATAAAGTAATTGTCTCCTCGCTCTGAACTGCATTGATATCGTCACTGAAAACCTTTGCTAACATAAGGTACAATTTTGACTACTTTTAGGCAGCCCAAGCAGATCACCCAAAAGGTCTCCAAATAGCAAATTCACCATTGGATATCAAGATCAATGTGTCCTCCACTAACTGTCAAAGTTTCGGCCAATTGAATCATGTTTCACTATTCGATCCTGAGCTTGATCAAAAATGCTCAATGTTGGAATTTCAGGATCCCAAAAGTCAACCCAACTTTGACCACAAATCATTGAAAAATTAGAACTTCGATCGATTTTTTGATCTTTGCATATGAACAACTACCAGTGCAGAGTAAGCCTTCAAAGTCTAAGCTCGATCGGACTAGAAACGACTATTCGATCGAGGACTTAATTAAGACTGTTTAAAACTCTCTCCCACTTACTAATATTTTCTCTCTTTACTCTCCTGTTTTTTTTATTCAGTACATGATGCAATCCTCACCTACATCAGCTCACTCCCCTTCTCTCTTTATACAACAAAGGAAAGAAGAAAACAAAATTAAATTCAAACAAAGATTTATTTTTTCAATTATGGAGGGTGCAAATGTCAAATATAAAGGGTTGACTAATAGGTTTATCCTTTAGCTTAAGCTTTAGTTTCTATAAGTTGTTAAACAACTCTCTTTTAGTTATTTTATCTAATGTTTGCATTACTATCATACAAAATAAATACCATACTCGACCAATAAATGGTAAGCCCACGTCACTTCATAAAGTCTCCAATTTATAAAAAAATCCTCAACCTAATTTTGGTATGATGAGGCCAATATTTGTAATGAATCAATAATGTGCATTATTATGGTTGTACTTTTGGGTATTTATGGTCTTATTATCATTGTTATTATTAGCACTAGAATTAACTCCACAGCCAAATTAACCTCTTTGATGGCTATTGACATCTTTCCTATAGTGGCGACGGCGGTGGTTATATGGTTAGAGGATAGCATTTGAGGATGAGGTGATGGTGGTGGTGGAGGTGATTGTTAGCTATATATGGTTGTGGAGGTGGTATGTGGCAAAATGAGTGAATATAATATTTTCAATTATTTTAATAACTAAAATCTTAAAAGAATTTGTCAATATCTAATTGATCCACATTGCCACTTGACATATTATGCCATATTGGTTAATTGTCGAATAACAAGACCTAATAAAAATAAAATGGAGTTACATTTTAAAATGCAAATAGTACTATTTATAAATGGTACGGAGCAGAGTGGTATATAAAGACTAAATTAAACTTTTTGTGAAATGTTAATAGGCAATGTATACTTTCAACCCAATTAAAATGATGACCGTCTATGCTTTAAACATTTTACAACATGTAATTTATTAACACGAGATGATTTTATGAAAATTGCTTGAGATATTTCAGATAGTGAAAGCCAAAATTTTCTTTAAATCCTCTCTTGGTTTGGTTATCCTCTTTCTACTGTATGAGCCTATTTCTCCCCTTAGGTTGCCCCCTTATAAAAGTTATTGAAAACTTTTATCAATGCAAGACCTTTGATACCTAAATCAAATGTTGTTAAAATTTGAAAATTTTGACAATTTAGTTGCACTCTCATTTTTCAGTTGTAATTTTTATCTTTTATTTCTTGATTTTAGTTTTTAAAAATGTTTTTGATTGATAATATCAATATAGTTACACCGTTATTACTGATAATAATTAAACAATAAATAAAACTTATAAATAAATATAATTTATGGGCTAATTAAGCAAATAATTTTTTAACCTTTTATACAATATTTATTAATGATTTATTAATCTAAAATATAACCATATTTTATTAAAATAAATAACTTAATAAATAAAATACATAAATATTTATTTATAAACTATTTTTTATTATTAAAACAAAATTTATTATTTATAATTGAATATTGATATCTAAAAATTATTTCTTAAATAACCATTTTAAAATATAATTTATATATTTTAAAATATTTTAAATTTAACAATAATTATCAATTTTTAAAATTTTATTTTCTTTATTTTTAATTTTAAATTAATTAGAAAATTAAAATTTATTAAATTATTAGTTATTAAGTAATCAAATAGAAAAAATGCCAACTAAGGTGCAAAACAATACAAATCACAAGCTGAAGTATAAAACAAGTTAATCAAATAACTGAAAAAAGGCTATCATCATCAATATCCTAAAAAAACTATAGACGAAGCCTATTTTGAATAGTACAAGAGAGCTTTTAATACAAAAGATTGATGCTTATTCATCATTTTTTGTTTGCTTTTAAGAATCCATCATCTGTAGGAGAGTAGAATATCTTCAACAATGTGATCTTAGAGATCATTGTTTCAAATGGATTGTGTGCCTTAATCTCTTTGTGTAAGGTTTGATAAACTCCATCAATTGGATTGCTATAATACCTATGAACTTGATAACTCATTAGTTGTTCTCTAATCTATATAGTTAATTTACTAGTGACTTATTCCTTGGACTTCTCTACACATTAGAAAATCTTGCAATTCCTTTCTCTCTATATTGCATATATAGTGGACCTAAAAGCTATTTGAAAGATTATTCTATCTCCTTTGATAACCCCTATTTTCTAGCTATTGGCCATGTCATCAAAAAGGTGTATTAAAATCTTTAAAGGATGTTCTTAAAGAACTTAACCACTTATCAATCTCACTAGTATTGACTTCAGATGAGAAGTTACTCATCGCGTCAAAAGAACAATTAGCTACAGAGGCATCTTATGAACTAGTCTCACCATCAACTAATGAAGAAAAGGTATTCATGCTACAGCCAGAATATCCCTTCTTGACATTGCCTATACAACGTATCAAAATGCTTTGATTGGTATCTTGCTGACAACTCTTGACAGAGGAAGTGTCATCTTGCTATGGTCATACTTGATACTTCTTGTTAAATCATATTACAACAAAAAAAACTAGTTTTTATAGTTTTATGAAAAATAGAAGAAACAAAAATGAAAAACTCAACCAAATATGTTCTTTTACTATATTTGAAAATGAATACATAAAATTAAAATTCGCAATAGAATCAAACATGCCCTTTCTTTTTCTCGAATGTAATTCATTTATATACTAACAATGAAAATATAAAAGGTGAGGAGCTCCAAACACTTAATCTCTAATACGAGCCTTTAGAGTACCACTAAATATAAGTTAAGCTGTCAGTATCAATATTGTTAAGCTTTTTTAAGTTGAATTTGCAATTAATACTTATGCTCAACTACACTTATAATGGGGCATTAGTTATTTCTCAACATTAGTGGTATTTGGTGCAATTAACCTCACCTAATTTTGTATCTTGTACTTTTCTACTAACTAATAATGTTGAATAATGGATGTGTCTACTTTTTTCTAGAAAATGATGTTCGGATAATATGGGAAACCTATGATAGGCCCTATTTGAATATATTTAAATCTAAATTATATTTTACTAAAATTAAACTTCCCTTATTAATTTTTTATTTCAAACTTATCCTGCATGGAAAAAATAAAGGTTTAATTAAATGGTTAATGTAAAAGTGTTTCATGATATATGAATGAGATAACTTTTGAAAAAGAAGTTAAGATTATCCGAAATATTATGGAAGAAAAGAGAACATGTTATTGAAGTTTTATCGACAATCAACAACTTTAAATCATAGTTATTTAATCTATGGTTATCTTGTAAGTGTTTCTCTGTAAATACTTAGTTGATATCAGTGATATATGAAAATTTTGAATTATCCAAAATTTCATTTATTTTAAATTATTTTTTAGTTTATCTAACAATAATATCATAGCTAAAAGTATATACTATTTATCCTAAAATTAAGTATTTGTTTTCTTTTATTTCTTATTTAGGACAACTTTAATATAGTATTGTTTAAATACAAATTTGAATGGTTTTTTTATAAATTTTAATTTTTTAAAATCTATTTTTCAAAATTTTAAAAAATTTCAATCGTCGGAAAGATTTTACAGTTACTGGCACTGTAAACGTAGTAGGATAGACTTACCATTTAATGGAAATTTTATAAATTTGAAGTTTGTTTTAAGTGATGAGTGACACTTTTGTAAATAAGAGACATTTTGTGATTGTAAGTGATAAATCGTAATCCTATCAATAAGTGTACTTTTATGGGTCTTATCATAATTTTATATTTTTAAGTAATTAGTTTAACTATTATATAATAATTTTATATTTTCAAGTAATTAGTTTAATTATTATATTCCATTAACACTTAATTAGTAAGTGGGATTGAATTATTTTAATTGAATTGGACTAAGTATTATGGGATTTAGCTTGTATAGTGGGTTGAATTAATATAACTTAATGAAGGATTTTATAAATGGGCTATTTGGGATCAATTCATATGGGTTAAGTAGAAATAAATGATCCAAGTCGAATTAGCCCAACTAACTCAACTCAATTGGGTCATTAGTTCCATTTTGTATAGGTTGAACCTGTTAGCCTATTGGGGCCCAACCAAGATTGTCTTATTTAAGATGAACCCATATTCATCTGAAAATGGTGAAGAGGTATTTAAGGGGGTTTAAACCAATATTATGAATATCGTATCGGGTTCGGTATCGGATTGAGCTCTGGAACAGAACTGTATCGGTACCGGATACCGGGTACCGTTTCAGAATATTTTTAAAATTTATAAAAAGTCCCTAAATTTTTTAAAACTTGCAAAATAGTCCATATTGATATATTATACAGCTGTACTGTATACTTTACTAGTTTACTGTTTACATCAACTATGCTTTCAAAAATCTTAATAATAAATAATAATGACAATTAATTTGAAATAACAATAATTTTTAAATATTTTACATATAAATAATAACCACAATTAATATAAACAAAGACAATCATCATCACACTATTATAAAATTAAGAATAATACAAAGCATTAAAAATATTATAACCATACAATTTCATCATTATAATAAATAATATTATATATTTACATCAAAAAATTCAAAACATCCGATATTTTAAATAAATAAAATGATTTTGGTTAAGTAGAAATGCAGAATAAGAAAACTGTCTTAACTTATGCATAAATTATTTTATATTTTTATTGTACGTGAATCATATATTATCCATTTAATAATAGTAAAGGTTCACAGTACTTATCTAAATGATTCTCTTTTTTATTTTTATTATTTTCTTCCTTAACTCAAGAGCTAAGATCATTTTCAAATTGCTCTCCACGTGTCATCATATCTTGGAGACTAAGTCATTCCATCTTTCGTTGACACGTGTAAAAAGAAGCTATCCTTCAGTCAATTCCAACGCTCGTTCGAATAAAAATATAAAATTCACCCTACCCTACCCTACCCCTTTGTCATCCTAATCGTTTACTCTTTCCAATCTTCCCATACAGCAGAACCCTTCAATGGCCAAGATCACATTTTAAATTCAAACGATCAGGATCAATACAAAGCAACAGAAAAGGGGCCCCGGGAGAGCTAGAAAAGAGATAGATAGATGGACTTATTGTGCTGTCTATAAGTGCACAGAGAAGTATAGAAAGAATAGTGTGATTCTGTTGCGTTTCCATAAGCGGCGTTTCTTGGGGTTTTGTTGGAGCCATGGCGGACGGGGAAAATAACCACCACGAGGAGGCCAAAGCAGAGTCGATGATGGATAAGATAAAATACAAGATCATGGATCACTTGGGTCGGTGGCCGGCGGTGTTGGTTGCGACAGAGGGAGGACAGTGTATCTAGACGGCGTGGACGACGCGACGGAGGCGACCGGCGAAACCACCAGAGGATGACAGACGGACGGAGGACAAGAGGAAGACCGAAGATGCGAGGAGACCACCGGAGTCCAGATCCACACCAGGGAGGGGTGGCGAAGGGTGACAGACGGAGGCAGGCAGGCAGCAGACGGACGGAGGCAGGCGACAGGCGAGTGGCGACAGAGAAGATAGAAGAGAGTGTTTTTTAGGTTTATTTTTTGGTTATTTGCAAATTAGTCCCTAGGTTTTCGAAAGTTTGCGGAACCTTCCGAATTTTTTCGGTATCTTCGGTACCATCCGATACCAACCGAAAACGGCCGGTACCAGCCGGTTTTTTTGTCCGGTACAGTTGTTAATGTTCTGGTCTGTTCCGGCCGGTACCGTCCAGTACGGAACGGTATTCAGACCATTTTAAACTTATGACATCTCTTAGTAAAAAGGTGTTAAACCTTCACTATTTGTTTATACTTTCTTGCACGTACGAGTTTGATTGAGACTTATTCATAAACATTAGTTCTTTTAGTTAAATTCATCCAATTTTTAGTTGAATTCATCCAATATTTTTGACTAATATTTTAATATGTTAATTATATTTTTAGTCCCTAGTGGCACCTATGAGGGGAAGGGGATGAATTGAGTATTTACAAAATTTAATAATTTTTCTAACTAAAGAATTCAATTTAACAATAATCAATATATGTAAGGATAAAGAATTGCTTAGCATAAATTAAAAAATAACAATTTACATAGTACAAGGAAGAGAGAATGTAAATTAATTTATAGTAGTTAAGTAAAAAACCACTGCCTACATCCATTCCCATGAATCTTATTAGAATCTACTATAATTCTTATTTCAAGGTGAAGAATGACATTTTTACAATCTTTTTTCGTCAAAGAGGAAACATTTTACAATCTTCTTTCACGATGAAAAGGAACCTCCATTCTATTTAGAATACCCCAAATATAATAACATAATACTTGAACCAAATCTCACAACTCAAAATATCTCACTTTATCACTTACTAACTTCAAAGAGGCTCACTCACACGTATATAAGGCAATGATGCTTAAATGATTGAAAAACACTTATAAATATGTGTAAAATACACCTAAATGCTTCTTCGTGCTAAAAATAATTAGAAAACATGTTTATATAGGATTTTGGCTACTAGTCATTGGAGCAAAAATTAGACGTTAAAATATTAATAGGAGAGCTTTAGTAAACCAATATAGCATATTGGTTGACTAGTATGCATTGAATGCATAAATTCACTAGCTATTGAGACATTGGTTAACTTGTAGGCATATTGGTAGAACCATATAACACATTGGTCATCCACTTAATCAATATTACAGTAAACTCTCGGTATAGCAAATTTGTTAACTTTAACTTATATTGGTTACTACTAACCTATATAGATTGACTATTCATCCAAAACATCATTTTTACAACTTTATTTGCTCAAATTCAATTTATTTATTGTAATTATGATTTAAAAACTTACCAAAATGTTCCATAAATAATGTTTGAAAGATCAAGAGAACTTTCTTTCAAATACAAAAGCTTTAATACCTCTCAATGAATAAAAGGACTCAATAAAGTAAGATAAAATGTTTATGCATGGAGATCTTTTGAGATTATTAAATTATTCGACCACTAAAGGTATTTAGTTAACAAGTATATGTGACCAAACTCTCGGGCATCTAGATTATAAACAAACTCTTAGAAAAGGGCAAAAATATGATTTTTGGATACACTTGTTGACCACAATTGGATATTGTTGACCATTGTGTTTTGAAATGGTAGAAAACAGCATCAAAGTTTGAACAATAACTATTAAAATATATATCAACCAACTAATATTAATAAAAGATCTTAAATCACATAAGGGTATCCTTATCAAATATAATTCCTATCAAATAAAACTAATTTTCATCTAATTGTGCAAGATTTATCCTTATCCAATGGTTTAGAGAAATTATTTCCGAATTCATATAAATTCTAAATAACTTCATTTTGCATATAGTCTCTAACTCTAAGTACTAAGGTGCACACTATATAAAGAATTGTTTAAAAACTTAATCAACAATAAAAATGTTTACTTAAATCGATAAATAAGATCAATATGTGGCAAATTTCTAGAGTAAGAGCTAACATTTTCCTCTTGTTGAACATTACTTATAAGTTGGCTTGAAAGATGATTGTTCTTGAATTCTCAGTCCATTCATAGCATCTCATTCTTCTCATCTTTCTTATTTGGTTCAATAATTGACTCTTTTTAAAAAGTCTTGGTAGTTACTTTTATGAGCTAAATTATCTATCTTATAACAATTCAAGACCTTCTTAGAATAAAAAAGGTTAGATTTATCAATATAAAAAAGATTAAATTCTTAAAAAATAGTACTCAATTTAATAAATGACATATTTACTTCTTACCATTTTCTCCTACAAAAAAGCCAATCAATGTGTTTTAGGAACCCAAATAAGCTTGATTCCTTAATTGTCAGTATCCTTCTTTTTAACCCATAATTTTCATGGGTTTGTTTGCCATTCTTTATTTAAGAATACAAAATCTATCAAATATGTCCAAATTTTCTACAAAAATGACATACCATATTATATGAAAGATGATGATGCATAAATGCATTACTATATGTGTATATATAATGAGGAAACTTCCTTTGCACATTAAAGGTCTTGAATGGTTTCCTAGGATAGTGAAAGGAGCTACCATGATTATGTGTATAATGTCTACTATGAATGAAAGCTTAATTTATACTTCTTTGAGACCTAAAAGGATGTGAGTAAGTTTACATGTTATTATAGAAATTATGCTTATTCTTCCCTTAATAGTAATAAACTCTATGCCTAAGTTATGAGCCATATATGAAAATATGATGTTAGCTTTTAATATTAGTACTAGTGGATGTGGAATGTCCATGTAAGTGCTTGGATGTGGATGCTCCATACTCATTTTTCATATTAGGAAATAGTTCTTCACTATGCATATATTTTTCCTTGACAAAGGTAGTTTTAGAATTGCCTTCACTTCCATAGTTATATCTTATCCCATGACTGTCATTGGATTTCTTTTGAGTTCCTAGTATGTTTTCTATTTTTTTATTCCCTTTAGTAAACTTGGATAATAAGTCTTTAAGGGAATCTACCTCCTTTTTCATTGTTTCATTCTTATGCCTTAATGCATCTAAGTCATGGTTTTCATAATAATCACATTTTTAGATTCTTTATGCTATGAAATTCACTTTTTATCTTTTAATTCTCATTCATGCAAAGATCTAACTCTTTTTAAAATTTCCTTGAGTTTGGAAGACAATGTCTTCTTTTCTTACTCATGATTTCTAAACTTTTAACTAATTCATTATATGTCAAATCAATATCACTATTACACACATTAGGGTTGGATGTTACCTTATCATCGTCCATAACAATAAAGCATATATGGGCTATCTCTTTTTTTTTTGACATTGATCTCTTCTTACTAATGCTTATTTTCATATTCACTTATGTCATCTCAAGTTTATGCTTTAAGTACTTTCTTCTTGTCCTTCTTATTTCTTTCATACTTCTCATCATCTTTGAATGGAGGACATTGTGACTTTAGGTGGCCGAGCTTTCTATATTCAAGGCAAATAATATTAGAGGATTTATATTTTAAACTAATTTTACCTTCTTTGAAGTCCTTTATTTTAGAGAACTTCTTCTTCAAGAGCTTCTTAAATTTTTTTAGCAATTAAGCCGATGTCTTCTTCATCGCTTTCACTAGTTGATGTAACTTTCTCTTTGTTTGATTCTTTGATTCTTTAAATGCTAAATTAATTTTCTTTGGAAGTGCCATTTCTTCTTGAGGAGCTTGTATGTAAAAATAGATCCAATAAGCTCCTCCAATGGTAATGTTATGAGATCATTGGAAGTGACCTAAGCATCTTTCTAACCATTTCAACATTATTATAGGTCTTTCCAAAACCTTTGACAGCATTAATAATATCAATAAATCTAGTGCATGCTAGATATGCTTTCATCATGCTTCATTTGAAATAATTAATATTAATGTATTAGCTTGCTTACTTTGCTCTCCTTTATTTAATTGATTTCCTTATGTGCAACCTCTAAAGTATGCCATATTTCATTAGTTGTTTCACACATAAAGACCATATTGAATTCATTTATACCTAATGCACACAAAAAAGTGTGTGTGGCCCTACCATTTAAAGAAACTAATCTCTTATCTTAAGATTCTCATTCTTCCTTTAATTTAGATACCTTTTTATTATCTACAATTCTTATAGGAATCATGGGACCATTTGAAACTATTTCCTATAGATCTATAATTTTGAACACAAAGAAGAATCTCATCCTAGTTTTCTAATAAAGGTAATCATTGTAATTAAAAAAAGGTGGTCTACTAATGCTTTGTTCCTCTTGGTTGAATGATGCATTGTAATTATAAAAAAAAAGATAGTCTACTAATGCTTTGTTCCTCTTGGTTGAATGATGATGATGATGTTTCTAAACATGCTATTATGATCTGTGCTATAGGATTTTGATATAAATGTTAGCATGATAAACCTGCTCTGATACTACTTATTAGTTCCTAATGGCACCCAAGAAGGGGGATGAATTGTGTGCTTATACAATTTAACAATTTTTATAACTAATGTACTCAATTAATAACAATTGATGTGAATAAGGATGAAGTAATTGTTTAATATAAATTAACTAAACAATTTGACAATAATTTAAAGAGGATAGGGAAGAGCGAATGCAAAACGATTTATAGTAGTTTAGTAAACAACCTTGTTTACATCAACTCCAAAGACTCTTCTTAGAATTCCACTTTAATTTTACTTTCAAGGTGAAGAATAACCTTTGTATAATCTTTCTAGGAAAATAGGAATCCCTCTTACAATCTTTATCCAATAAGTTGTTATCCACCTGAAAAAAACTCTTTCTACTCTAGTCTAACCTTAACCACTATTTTTTCAAATGGACATCTTGAAGTAAATCACGCCTTAGTATAGACTTTACGTTCAATATACAAAATGCAAAAGAAGGGGGGTTGAATTGTGTATCCTTTTTCGTGAATATAATCCCCTATATTTCTTTGAAAACTTACTTATTCAAAGTTATTAAGTGAATATCACAACTGTTATATGAGAATAGCTTCAAGATTAAAATGTAGATAACTTCTATATACTTCTATACAAACAATAGAAATTAAAAGTAGAGAGTTTAGAGAGTAGACAAAGCAATATTATCCTTGTTGGACCCATTTGATTATAAAATGAAAATTAAATGAGGAATTTGTGGTAAATTATTCATGTCATCTTTCTTTGTAAGTTGACTTTTTGGAGACTTTGATGTATTAGCGCCAAATGCCCTCTAAAGGTTTGTATTAACTTATGATTTCATGTAAATGCAAGAGAATTGAGTTGTAAAGTATTCTTGTGTATATTGCTTTAAACATATATTGTTGTATGTTTGAAATTGACAAAAAGAAGAGAATTGTGTTTGCTGCCATTTTGAGTTAATTGATGGGTTTATATGAATTGGTTTGGAGTTGGGAGATTGAGGATTATGGGGATTGAAGTTGTTTTGTGCAGGTGATGGAGATTGGGATGAAGATTTGGCTAGAACAATTTTAGGGGAGGTACTGTCCAATTTTTTTTTAAAATAGGCAGAAACTTCGATTGAGGTTTTGACCCTCTTAGAGTGCAAATGGGTTTGGAGGGTCTTCTTGAAGAATGTAGTTCATTTTTAGAGCTTTCCATTGGTATATAATATGTCATTTTTGGACTTATGAGGATTGGAAGAATACAGTTACTGTTCATATGGTCATTTTACTGTTTATATGGTCATTATATAGGCAGTACCTTTGAGTGAGTTTTTACCTCTTTTAATGACTGAATTGATTTTTGCTCTCTTCATGAATTTTGTAAAGCATCTTTTCATCTTTCCATTGAGGTAAAATGTGACATTTTTAGGCTATTGTGTTAATAGATTTGATTTTTCAAACTTTTGGCTTTGTGTAGGACATTTTCAATTTGGGAAGTAGTTTTGAAGTAACTTTTGATCCCCTTAATGGCCGAATTAGTTTTTAAACCCTTCATGGGAGTTGTAGAGCTTCCTTTTATCTTTCCAATGATGCCAAATTTGAAATTTTTGGAGTTTTGAGTGCAAAGTTTTGAATTTTAGAAGTTCTGATGTCGAATTTTTTTTTCAAGTTTTCTCTCTGCCTTTCGCGATCGCGAGCTGGCCTTTTTCTGTTGGATCCCGTTACCGGAACCCAACCTCTTAACATACATACCTTCATACCTGAGCGTGGTACCTCGAAATCCCTTCTCTCTCTGATACCGAACATGCTGGGCCCCGCTGCAGTCCAACTCTTGAACCGCAAAACGTGCACATA
>JAOQMR010000211.1:17452046-17472234 GCA_027563865.1 Erythroxylum pelleterianum
CACAACGAATCAAACCTCATCTCATTTGGGCATTCACAACTCAAATTATGCCCAAAAGAACAAAACTCGTCTTTGCTTGAAAATGGCCCCTCGTCGCGACTAATGACTGGCGCTCGTCGCAACGAGGAATGCCGCGCTCGTCGCGATGACAAATGCCGCGTTCGTCGCGAACACAGGGGCATGTCGCATTGAACGTCACAACGAATTAATTAATTCGTTCGTCGTGACGAGTTCTCGTGTTCTTGAGTTCGTCGCGACGATCGAACTAGAAACCCAGATTTTTTCGCAGATTTTCGACAGAAATCTCCCCAAATCGGTTCAAAAGCTTGCCTAAACACTAAACCAACACTCTTATAACATCTCTACACCCATTTCGACTCCAAATCATGCAGAAACACAACCAAATCTCTAACCCTAGCAACCATGACATTTCCAACACTAAAATCTCAGATCTTTCCATTTCCACACAACAACAAGCTATAATCTATCCAAAAACAAGATAAATCAACTCATACTTACTTGATTTAAGCTCCCAGAGCTCCAAAATCTTCAAGAAAAGCAAACCCTAGATTTCCCTCTCTTCCCCTCTTCTTCTTCTTCGACGACTCCTTCCTCTTTTCTTCCCATTTTCTTTTTCTTCTTATTTTCTATTCCTTCTTTTTATACTTGTCATAAATGTGCAATGTCCATTTTACCCTTACACTAAACCCTTATATCCTTTTATGCTTTAGTGTCATGCCCGAAATGCCCTTCATTTATTCTTAATACTTAAACTCACTTAATCTATGTCATAACAGTCCTACTAAACTCGACATCGTCATTAATTCCAAAATTAAATCCATCAATTCTCTTAATTCATTTAAATTATGCTTAATCAAACGAAAACAAGGTTGGGGTCCAACATTTTCGCTGTGGCTCGCGATCGCGAGATGGCTCTTCTTCTCCGAGGCTCGCGATCGCGACGAGCCGGCTTTTGTTTTCTCCGAGGGTCTGCGGCTTGCGATTGCGAGCTGACCCTTTTTCTCTGAGGCTCGCGATCGCGAGCTGGTTGTTTGTTTCCGAGGCTCGCGACCACGAGCCGACTGCTGTGTGATTTTTAATTTTTTATTTAAATTTTTCTTGCAATCTTTTGCTTATAATTTCTCCGTCCGAGATCCGATTGACTTGGTTTTCGAAGCGCTGGATTCCTAAGACAATTATCTACATCTTCATGGGAAATTTATGAATTTTTGAGATTAAATAAATGGTGCTTGATGTAATCAAAGTGAGTTGGATAATTTTCTAAACATGGTTCAATATTTTGATAAATTCTTGATGTGTAGAGATCCGATTGAGCTGATTCTTGCTTCTAAATAAACTAGAGGCATGGGGGCTACAAGTCATATGAAGGAATTGAATTTCAATTTAGCCTCTAAGATGTTCAATTTCTGGAGTGAAGTTAGGTGTAATGTTCAGTCTTGGATTAGTAAGAACTAAAAGTATTTTGGCCATGACTTCTTCACTTCTAGACCGATTTAAGCGTTTTTGGTGTCGTTAGAAACGTATTACAATGAGAAACATTTCTCTAAAAGGAAGTGTTAGCAAAGTCCTTCAATTTGATGATGTGAAAAATGTCCTAAGCAAATCGTGATTTAATGAATTTTGAGACTTTGATTTTATTTTATGATTTTGAGGACTTAATTAGCATGTTAATGTGAGTAATTAACATGTTAAATTGAGTAAAATCATATGGAATAGGTTGATTGGATTAAATTGCATTAAAGTGTTAGAAATTAAAGTGTTAGAAGGCATGAAGGGCAAAGGGGGAAGTTCACTTAAGTTATTAAGTTTTAAGGCATATTAGTAAGGGCATGGTGGTCATTTTGCAATCTTTTAAAGACAAGTAAGGTGGCTGTCGTTTAAGAAGCAAGAAAGACACGAAAATAAGAAGGAAAAGAAAAGAAAAAAGAAGAGAGAAGAATGAGTTTCGGATGGAGAGAAAGAAGAAAGAAAAGAAGAAGGTTAGGGTTTTGATTTTGTTAGATTTTAAGAGGATTTTTACGTTGATTCAAGAGGAAAAAATGAAGAGGAGCTCAAGAGCTCTATTCCAAGCCAAGAAATGTCGATTTTGGAGAAGATTTAAGGTAAGAGAAAAATTTTAGTTGTTCGATTCTGATGAAATTTTGGTTTAGATAGTTTAAGAGTGATATGGGTTTGGGATTTCCATAGTTAATTTGGATGATTATGCCCTTTATGATGTTCAATTTTGGATGTTATTAATTAGGGATTTTTGAAATTATGAAGGAAATTAAGTGAGGCTTTGGAGAAATTGAAGCTTTGGACAAGTTTCAAGCATCAAATTGAGGTGGGTACCATGTTTATATTTTGATTTATAAGCCAATTATGTGATTTCGAAAAATCAAGAAGAGAAACGTTTTGAAAATTTATTATTTTCGAATGATGAAATTTTTTGATTTTGTAATTGAGTTAAAAAAATTGCTACAATTGTTAAATTCATTGTTTTCAAAAAATTGGATAAATTAGTAAAATTGTTTCGGATGAGTTGAATAAAATGATGTAATTGTTACATGCATTGTTTTTTAATGTTTTGATGATATTGCAAAAAGTGTTGCATTTTGGTGTTCGATTGATTGAAGAATTGTTATGTGAATTTGATATTGTGGAAAGTGTTTGATATTTGAATGATTGTTATGTGGTTTTTGAGTGTGTGAAATTGTGAATGTCAGAGAGTCTAATAGGACACAATATGAAAAATTTAGTTTTCGAATTGTGCCTTCGGGCAATCCTATTTTTCAAGTGTGAAATGTGTTATGTGGGTTTGGTTAGGTCCCATAAGATGGTCAAGTGCACTTGTCCTGCCCGCTAGCGGCATTGGAGTTCCTTTTAATGATTCCCATAAGTTCACGGCTACACCGGACCGCTATGCGGGAAGGTGTAGTATGTTCTGTTCACGGCTACACAGGACCGTTATGCGGGACTGTGTAGTATGTTCTGTTTCCTGGACCGACCCAAACTATTTCTGATGTGTTATGTGTTTTGTTTCTGTTAATAAATGTGATGCATTAATCTTTTGGAATCGTTCATGAATTCTTTGATAAATTGAGAGATTTTGAAAAATAAGCATTTGATGAATTTTTCTACTGTGAAATTATTAAAAAAATAGCAAAAGTTTTTGAAAAATAATTTTTGCTTATTTTTCGATTTATAAACATGTTATCCACGAGCTGTAAAGCTCACCCCCTTTCATCCCCACCTCCAGGTCATCATGATAGAGATCGGATGAAAGAAAGACAAGACGTTCGTCCGTCACGTTTGTGATTGTATTTTTGTTTAAATTGGATTATTGTAACTATGAGGGCTTAGGCTTATGTTGTATATTTTTGGAGATTCTTGTATCTTTGTATTTTTAGTTTATGAAATTGATGTTGTATTTGTGGCTTGAAAATGCCATTATTATTTTACTGATGCAATTAGCTTGGAATTATGTAAATGATTTATAAATTGGTATAAGGACTTGAATTATGGATTTTTACGTATGGAATTGGAATGTAAACTTGTGTATGGTTATGGTATGTAAATGAGATGAATGTGAGTGTGCCTTGGGTAGATGTGTTAATTGTGTTTGGATTCCGGACAGGAGGTCCAATGATGTTTGTTATGGTTGGATGTGAATATAGAAGTGCGTTTGAAATTGTTTGCAGGTTTTGGGATTTTAAAAATACAGCCGTTATGCTACCCAAAAGTTATTAGGCTTGATTGGTTTTAGATATGTGTGGATTTTTTTAAAGAGAAATAAGATTTTTTGTTAATTGGTGAGTTATGAGATATGATAGAACTTGAAGAAAGAATTTTGTTTGATGATGCTTTTCCAAATGGGAATTTGAGTTGCTTTGTATGAGTTTGAATAAAGATGAATAGAATGAAGAAGAAGAAAAAATTACAGCGATTTGGATTAGTTTAGATCGAGAGTGTCGTTTGGTTTCCAATGCTAACTTTTTTCTAAAGTACACGTTTTTGGATGTCGGAACTTTGACTTAAGTTTGATTTGGCGATCTTTCGCTTCTTTTGGTTCTCTGCTTCGAGTTCCGCTTTTGTTTTTGCTTATGCTTTATGACTTCCGATTTCGATTTGTGTTCCGCTTTTGTTTAGGCCCACTTTCGGGTTGAGGATCTGCCATTTTGTTTCGATTTTTTGTTTATTTTTTTGTTTCTTTGGTTGGGATCCGGTTCTAAGATCGGGTCCCAACAATCCTGGTTCACCCCAAATCTTGGGCTATATCCAGTCCTCAAAATCCTTTCTAAGATTTCACTATTCTTCTCAAATTGTACAAGTATTCTTTCTCTACAGAGCCTCTTCAAGTCTCTTATACCAAGTATTATTTCCGCTCACTTAACCTCTTCAGGCTCTCAGCTTTTCCTCTCTCTTACAAGAAAGATAATGCGAGCTTTGTTACAGTAATGATAGCTCTAGTATTTTGCACAACAAATACAGAGTTTTGCTAAAGTTCAAATGCTTAAGATCACTATCTCAAATCACTAACTTTTTCAGTATTCGACTCTGACTTGTATTTATAGCCTTCGTCTTCAACTGCTTCTTGATAACTGCTTCTTTCTTCTTGTTTCTTGATTCTTGTAGAAATTGTTATTTAGTTGAGTTCTGTAACTAACTCAAATTGATTAACCATCTGACATAGTATCAAGTCTTCGTCTTGTATCGCTTCCGTCTTACTTTTGCTTCGGTCTTACTTTTGCTTCCATCTTAGTTTTGCTTCCGTCTCACTTTTGCTTCTGTCTCACTTTTGCTTCCGTCTTAGTTTTGCTTCCGTCTCACTTTTGCTTCTGTTTGCTTAAAATGGTTCATCAATTTCTAATATTATTATTATTTGGTTTTCACCAAAATTACTAGACATGAAGTCATGTTGACTTAACAATCTCCCCCTTTTTGATGATAACAAATAATTATAATTTTAGAAAGATAATCGAGTATTATTTATAAGACGATATACAATTGAAAAAAAATTGTAAGCTATATTATCTTCTTTTTCTGCTCTTCTCTTCTTCTCTTCTTCTCTTCTCCCCCTATACTATCTCTTCATTTCTCATCTCTTCTACTCTTCCCCCTTTATTTGTTATTAAACAAAAATCATGACCAAAGATGATTCATTAATTCAGAGAACATTTGTTGCATTTCAGTACGGAGTAACTTGAGGTCTTGTCTTATATGAGCTACTTCCTCATGTACGTCACCCACTGAGACACACAGATCATCAACCTTGTCATGAATTTCTTCAACTTCCTCGACTAAGGCTTCATAACTCTGTTGTTGTTCGTGACTATCTTCTTCCAAACCAATAGTAGCATCAAATGGTTCTGAAGGCAAGGCATCTAGTTCAATGATTATGATAATAGGAAGTTTGAAAGATAAGTTTCTTTCAGGGAGATCAAGGTTATCAGGTCTAGGTAGCTTTGGAACTTGTTTTCCAAAAAAGGTGTAGTACATCTCCAATTGGAGATATAGAGCTCAAGGGTCTAAGGTGCAAAATTAGGTGCATAAGAGTCTCTACATTAAAATTAATACCTCCAACTCTGATGGTTCTGTATTGCCCTTTTATTATTTTACGAACTACCTGAGCAGTTTCATCAGTGATGAAGCAGCCACAATCACTTCCTGATGCCTTTGAGATATGGTGGGAAACATAGATTCCTCTCTGTTGAGCTGCATAACACGCCTCATCGATATTCCTCACTTCAGCTTCTATCTGATCCTCTTTCAGATCACTTGTAATCCCTTCTGGATACATTTCCTTCTTCCCCTTATCTTCATTGCAAACAATGTAAGGTTTTGGTTGAATATCAAGTATAATCTTAATCATTGTTCTTTTTGTGAGTGGGTAAATAGTATACTTCTGCTTGGTCATCTGTGTTGGATATAGTTTTGATTTCTCGTCTCGCGGAACACTATACAACCTTTTCTCTCTATGATTCAACATATGTATTGAGCGACTATTTACTAAGATTGGTTCAAATTGTACCTTGACAAACCTTCTCAAGGGTTCTCTTATGATTATAGAGCTTCTACTCCTGATAGGTTCAACTTCTACAATCATCTTCAATTTTAAATCCTCTTTTCTCATTGGTTGAGAAGGATTAACCTGCGCTGGACTCTGTTCAACTTACTTTTTCTTTTGTTGAACAGCAGTTGAAGTGCTCCTTTTCTGACTGATTTTTTGCTTCTTACTTTCTTCTATCAGTCTAGGAGGTTGTTTTTGAAGTTGAGGTTGAGGTTTCTTTCTTTCAAACTCCATCTTCCTCTTAATTTCAGTTTCTTTAGTCAATTTTGCTAAGTCTTCTCGCAAAATTGAGACTAAGGATCTAGTTGCTTGCGGTGCTTTCTTTTCAGAGTTTCCATTATGAGTCAACTCTTTACCTTTCTTCTGCTCTTGTTGACGCAGGGTTAGTAGTCTAGATGACCTTTTCACTTGTTTGGGTTTTTTCGAAAGAAGTGTCTCCCCTTTTCTCTTCAAGGACACTTGTTTCTTCGTCTATCGCACCTAACTTTCTTCTCTTTAAAAAATCGTCTTAACTTTCATTGAATCATTTGACGATTTCTTCAATCCTTCTGTAGACATTCTTCTAGTGGATTGAGATTTTGATTTTCTTGTAAGAGTTACTTTTTGACTCAAACTACGTTTGATAGTACGCTCCCCCTCAATCCTTGCTTTCGTCATAGAATTTGTATCCTCATTTCCTGATTCTTCAAGCCCATTTTACTGATAGATGTAACATTAATGACGCTTTTGATGTCCATCTTCATTCTATTTCCTCTCTTAAGAAGGATTCCAGAATCTCTGAAGATTCTTGTTAGCATTATACCATACGGTAGGGCATTCGAGTCTTTCTTCAAATTTACCATGCAACTGAGGATTAGGTATGGAAGATCTGTGGGCTAGCGATTGAGTAGATGAAATAGACATTGCTCATCTACCGTCGTTACCATATTCCTCGATCCTAGCCTTCGACACAAGACTTGAGGCCTTCTTCTCCTTTGGGTCACTACATCCATATAGTTGTCGATTGATCTGTACCTTCTCTACACTGGCTTGAGTCATCCATCTTGCTTTATGAGCGAGCTTTAAATCCAACACATGGACACTCAGTAGCCTTCTTGATTGACTTCAGTGTTAATATGACCGACAATCTATCTACCACTGATACTAAAGTATCTTTTACTACCTCTACATTATTCCAGAAATCATATACTTCATTCAGGTAAACTGTCTCATAAACCTGAAAGAAGTTCTTCCATCTAATTGCAACAATCTCCGGTTCGATATCCATCTGGTCCTTCTTCAAGGAATAGAAATCAATGTGCCTTCCACAAGTCATTGATTGCTCCATTTGTATCTATAGTCAACAAAAAAAGTAAACACACAAATGTATTTCTCAAAGAGGTTATGTTAGTTTTTGAAGTTGAGAATGTGAGTAAAGAGAGTTTGATATCAAAACAGAGTAATGAAATGTTTTGTTGAGAGTTCTTCAAAAGTTGATGTCAGGGTATTTTAAGAGTGTTCTAGAGTAGGTGCTATTCTCAAGGCTTTGAGAAGCTTTCCCTCCAAAACTTTTTCATGACAGAAGTTATCGTATGTAACTTACTGTTACTGTTACCTTGAACTCTTATGACTTTTTATCTTCTTAACTAAGAAGATCATCTAAGTCATGACGTTTTAGACGGTTGATCACTCAACATTAGCATATTCAAGTTTCATCTGATTTCTTTGAATCTTTCTTCACTCAACAGTTTAGTGAAGATATCTGCCCATTGATAATTCGTCTCAACAAATTGTGGACTTACGATCTTCCTCTGTACGTAGTCTCGTAGGAAATGATGTCTAACTTCAATATGCTTTACCCTCGAGTGTTGTGTTGGATTCTTCGATAGGTTGATAGCACTTTTGTTGTCACAGAAGATTGGGATTTGTTCTTTTTATATTTAATAATCTTCTAAATGGTACTTAATCCGCAACGTCTGTAAGCAACAACTTCCGGCTAACATATACTCAGCTTCTGCAGTGGATAGAGCAATTGAGCTTTGCCTCTTACTTGCCAGGAAACTAGGTTGTGGCCAAGAAAGTGACGTTCTCCACTCGTACTCTTTTTATCAATCCTGTCTCCAGTGTAATCAGCATCACAGTAGCCAATTAACCTGAAATCTTTGCTTTTCTCATACATTAAGAAAAGATTAGTAGAACCGATATCTCAAAATTCTTTTGACAGCTATATAATGAGACTCTCTAGGATCTGCTTGAAATCTCGCACACAAACAAACACTAAACAAAATATTAGGTCTACTTGCTGTAACGTAAAGTAAAGAACCAATAATTCCTCTACCTTCTTACCAGCTTCATCCTTAGACAAAAGGTTTGAAGGATGCATAGAAGTTGACATTGGTTTCACTTTTTCCATCCCATACTTAATCAATAGTTCTTTGATATATTTCTGTTGATGAGTAAAAATCTTTTCTTCGGTTTGCTTAACTTGCAACCCAAGAAAGAATTTAATTCACCCATCATGCTCATCTCAAATTCATTCTTCATCAAATTCTCAAAACTAGTACATAGCTTTTTAGATGCTGCACCAAAGATAATATCATCAACATAAATTTGAACTATGATGAAATCATTCTTAATGCATTTTCTAAATAACGTCTTATCTACATGTCCTTTACAAAAATTATTCTCAATTAAAAAAGAACTTAGACAATCATACCAAGCTCGAGGAGCTTGTTTCAATCCATACAAAGCTTTATGAAGTCTATAGACATAATCTGGTTTCTTAAGATCTTCGAAACTAGGAGGTTTCTTTACATAAACCTCTTCATCTATAAAAACCATTCAAAAATGCACTTTTCACATCCATTTGAAATAGATTTATATCATGACAAACAGCATATGCAAGCAAAATATCTAATCTTACTACAGGAGCATAAGTTTCATTATAGTCTATTCCTTCATGTTGATTATAGCCTTGTGCTACTAATCTTACTTTGTTACGACTCACTCTACCTGATTCGTCTAGTTTATTCTTAAAAACCCATCTAGTTCCTATGATGGACTTTTTAGAGGGTCTGGAAACTAAAGACTATACTTTATTCCTAGTAAATTGATTCAGTTCCTCTTATATGGCTAAAATCCAAGCTTCATCCTGAAGAGCTTCATCAATTTTCTTAGGCTCTATTTCAGAAATAAAAGCTACATTTTCTTCTATTCTAAATTTGGACCTAGTTCTCACACCTTCTGAGGTCTCTCCTATAATCAGATCTTCTGGATGAAAACTCTTATATCTCCAATCCCTTTTCATATCAAGCATTTCAGGGATATCTTCTACTTTGTCTAAAGGAGTGTCTAATGGTGACACATCTTCATTATCAACCAAGGGTACTGATAGGGTTTCATTATCAGTATCATCTCTCTTATTTGGTTGAGAACTGTCATCAAATTTGACATGAATAGTTTCTTCAACAGACTTAGAAGTAAGATTGTAAACCCTATAAGCTTTCGAAGATAATTAATATCTTAGAAAAATTCCAGAATAAGTCTTAGAATCGAATTTATCTGGAATCTCCTTTGTATTCAATATAGTATACTTGCAACCAAATGGATGGAAGTAAGATATATTAGGCTTCTTTCCTTTCCATAACTCATATGTAGTTTTCTTCAACAAAGGTTGCATAAGTATTCTATTTTGAATATATATAGCTGTATTCACAGCCTCTACCTAGAAATACTTAGGAAGATTCATTTCACACAGCATAATCCTTGCCATTTCCTGAATTATCATGTTCTTCCTTTCTACAACTCCATTCTATTGTGGAGTTCTAGGAGCAGAGAAATTATGGAAAATTTCATTCCCCTCACAAAATATTCTGAATTTCTCATTCTCAAACTCACCACCATGATCACTTTTAATATTAGCAATAGAAATTCCTTTTTCATTCTGTAACTTTTTGGAAAGTACTTTAAAACATTTAAAAGACTCATCCTTATATGATAAGAATAATATCCAACAAAATCTAGTGAAGTCATCAACAACTACGAGACTATATTTCTTTCCGCCAAGACTTAATGTCCTAGTTGGAACAAATATATCCATATGTAACAACTCCAGAGGTCTAGATGAAGTTACAATATTTTTAGAAGAAAAAGATGTTTTAACCTGTTTTCCTTTATGACAACTTTCACAAAAGAAATCCTTGTTAAAACTTATTTTTGGTAATCCTCTTACCAAATCATGTTTAATCAACTTGGAAATATGTTTAAAACTAACATGACCTAGATTTTTATGCCAAATCAAATTTTCTTCATCTGTTGATATAAAACAAGAAATATTTTGACTTTGCAAATCTTCTAAATTGATTTTATAAAGATTATTTCTTCTTTTGGTAGAAAAGAATATGGAACCATCCTTGTTTTTGACTACACAAGAATTTTGATTAAAGGATACTTCAAAACCAGAATCACATAATTGACTGGCACTAATCAAATTATGTTCTAAACCATCAACTAGCAGAACATTATCAATAGATGCAAAAGAATCCTTACCAATTTTACCGATTCCAATTATTTTACCCTGTTGGTTGTCTCCAAAAGTTACCAATCCTCCATTCTTATTTTGAAGATCTAGGAAGATAGACCTTCTTCCCGTCATATGTCGCGAGCATCCACTGTCTAAATACCATTGGTGCTGGTTTCTTTTTCCAAGGAAGGAGATCTGCAGTAGATATTATATTTTTCTTGGGTGCCCAAATTTTTTTGGGTCCTTTGGGGTTAGTCTTATATTGATTCATGGAATGATAATAAAACGACTAATGAATTTTCTTCTTACACGAAACGAAATTCTTTTTGTATTGAGTATTGTTTTTGATAAACCCTAAACCACTCTTATCATTAGGGTGTCTGTATCTTCCTAGCATGTCTTTCATCTTTTTTGTACTCTCAGTGAATGTTGATAAATCTGCTGAAAGGTTATTAATTCTTTGTTTCAGCTGACTGATTTCCTCAAATCTATCTATAGCTACCTTTTTCTTCATATTGTCTACTTGTTTCTTCAGGCAGACGTTTTCTCTCTCTAACACTTGCGTGTTCTTCAAGTTTTCTACAAAATTTTTCTTTAACAATCTATACTGCTTAAGTAAAGCATGAGAATCTTCTAACAGTTCTGAATATGCGTCTTGTAATTCATTAAAGTTAGAGGTTACCTCCTTGTCACTTTCTCTTTCAGCTACCAAGCAAATGTTTTCTTGAACTGATGCTTCTGAATCAGTGTCAGTATCAGATTCGGATGAATCCAAATCTTCCCATGTTGCCATCATGCTCTTCTTATTTTCTCTATTTTTTTTTGGTTTTCTTTTCAGCAATGGACTTTCAGACTTGTAGTGTTCAGGTTTATTGCATTCGTAGCAAATGACAGATGTTTTCTCGTTCTTGCTTTCATCTTTGTTATTCTTTTTGAAAGAAAACTCTTTGTTTCCTCTTGTTTTCTTCTTCCACATCCGTCTGACCTTTCTTGAGATAAAAGATAATTCATAATCTTCTTCACTTGAATCTTGTTAAGATTCACTGGTGTCGTCATTCTTGACTTCTTCGATCTTTAACGCTTTGACGATGAACTTCTCTTTTTCTGAATCTTATGATTCTTTTGACTAGCCTTTAATGCTATAGATTTATCTCGTCTAGGTTTATCTTTTGCATCAAGCTCCACTTCATGTATCTTCAAGGAACCAAGCAATTCATCAAGCTTTAATATGCTCAAATCCTTAGCTTCTTGTACCGCGGTGACTTTAGGTCTCCATCTTTTCGGTAGACTTCTGAGAATCTTTCAAACATGATCTTGACTATCATAGATTTTTCCAAGAGCTTTAAGTCTATTGATGATAGTTTGAAATCGTCCAAACATCTGATCGATAGACTCATCTTCCTTCATTTTGAACAGCTCATACTAGTGTATAAGAATGCTTATCTTGGACTCTTTCACTTGGTTGGTGCCTTCGTGTGCGATGGATAGTGTATCCCACATCTCCTTCGCAGTGTCACATCCATGAACTTTATCGTATTCACTTCTGCTTAGGGAACAACTTAGAAAGAACTTGACCTTTGAATTTAGTTGAAATCTTACTTTTTGATCAGCTGACCATCTGGTACATGGAATGGCATTTCCGTCATCATCCATCAGTGTGTACGATCCATTATCAATAATCTCCCAAAGATCAATATGTGTAGATTCAATGAAGAGCCGCATCCTGTCCTTTCAATAATGATAATCTTCACCATTGAACGCAGGAGGTCTTGTGACAGAGGCACCTTCAGCTATAAAAACGTGTGATTCTGTCATGGATCTTTATCCTCACTTTGTAACGGTGGTTCTTGGCAACCGAGCTCTAATACCAATTGAAGTAAATCATGCGTTAGTATAGACTTTACGTTTAATATACAAAATGCACAAGAAGGGTGGTTGGATTGTGTATCCTTTTTTGTGAATACAATCCCCTTTTTATATTTCTTTGAAAGCTTACTTATTCAAAGTTATTAAGTGAATATCACAACTATTATATGAGAATAGCTTCAAGATTAAAACACAAATAACTTCTATATGCTTGTATACTAACAATAGAAATTAAAAGTAGAGAGTTTAGAGAGTAGACATAGCGATTTTATCCTAGTTCACCCCAAACCGTAGGCTACGTCCAGTCCCCAGAATCCTTTATGAGATTTCACTATTCTTCTCAAATTGTACAAGTATTCTTTCTCTACATAGCCTCTTTAGGTCTCTTACGCCAAGTATTATTTCCGCTCACTTGGCCTCTTCAGGCTCTCAGCTTTTCCTCTCTCTTACAAGAAAGATATTGCGAGTTTTGTTACAGTAAAGATAGCTCTAGTGTTTCACACAACAAATACAGTGTTTTGCTGAAGTTCAAAAGCTTAAGATCACTATCTCAAATTACTAACTTTTTCAGTCTTCAACTCTGACTTGTATTTATAGCCTTCGTATTCAATTGCTTCTTGATAACCGCTTTTTTCTTCTTGTTTCTTGATTCTTGTAGAAGCCGTTATTCAGTTGAGTTCTATAACTAACTCAAACTGATTAACCATCCAACGTAGTAGCGAGTCTTCGTCTTGCATCGCTTCCATCTTACTTTTGCTTCCATCTTAGTTTTGTTTCCGTCTCACTTTTGCTTCCGTCGTAGTTTTGCTTCCGTCTCACTTTTGCTTCCGTCTTAGTTTTGCTTCCATCTCACTTTTGCTTCTGTGTGCTCAATCGGTTCATCAATTTCTAATATTATTATTATTTGGTTTTCACCAAAATTATTAGACGTGAAGTCATTTTGACTTAACTCATCTACATATTATGAATAGTAAAGATATCGTGATCTAAATTAGCAAATCACTAATAGAGTTGACATTTTAAACTTAGATATTAAGATTTTAAAAGGTTAGTCACTTAATTTAAAAATTTAAAAGCTTGGGTACTAAATTAAAAAAATTTCAAAAGGTTGAACATTTTAAGATTGATTATTCCTCAAATTTAATAACTTTAATCCATATAGTCAACCAATCACTCCAAAATTATAATTTTAACAGTTTTAAATGCCCAAAATGAATTTATTTTATCCTATTATGATTTAAACACTTCTCAAATATTTCATAAATAGTGTTTGAAAGATGAAGAAGTTTTTCTATTAAAAATAAAAGCTTCAATATCTCTTGAAGAATATAAAGACTCATGCAATAAAATGAAATGAAATGTTTAGTGAGCCTCTTAGAGCATCAAGTTAACAAAGTGAGATTACAATTAATATTACAATTTAAGGAATGACCTTGATAAGGTTATTGGTTTGTTCTTCATTTCAATGGTTGCAAACATCAACTTCATAAGCTATCTTCTTAAAATTATAATTTCATTTTGTTCTTATATCTTTTTTATCAAAATAATAAACTCATTAGTAATAATTTTATTTTGGAGACATAAAAAAATACATGGATTAGAATCCTCCTTACTTCAACAAATTTGAATTTAAAGTATATCTTACTAGAAGTCAACTTTTCTTATTAACTTCATTTCAAACTTATTTTACATAGACAAATAAGTTAAACATTTTTTATTATATATGAATAAGATAACTTTTGTAAAGGAAGTTAACATTCTCTTAAAGACAACGAGAAAAGAAGAGAGAACAATTACTAAAGAAAGATTTAAAATTTGAAAAATCTTTCAAAAAAGAAAAACTCTTATCAATAATTAATAAGTTGAAGTATAATTTTTAAAATTTATGATTATCTATAAATATTTTTCTGTAAACACTCGATGGTACATACAATTTTAGATTGTCCACATTTTCAATTACTGTAAACTATGGGTATGGTTTTTTAATTTTGTACCCACCTTCGCTCCCAACAACATAGCTTTAGAATTGGAATGCTGCTTTTAATTTTACCAATATTCTATTTCTACCCAAATATTGATATGGGGTTAGATAGAGCAATTAAGATTCCGGTGAGCGAGCAATGTGAGATTCCGGCGAGCGAGCTTTCCTAACGGTGGAGATTAGTTCCACTCCTCAGCTATGGCGTTGACTTCTTCTTCCCCAACCTCTTGATCCCCTCTGTTCCCTATTCCTTCTTCAACTTCTGTTCCTAAAAGCACTAACCTACAATCCCAAATTCTAATCCCAATCCCTAACGAAAACATCAACCCTAACACACCAGTTCCCGCCCCATCTCCTTGTACTCTCCATAAATATCCCCCCTCGATCCCTTCTCCTTCTCATGATACTGCCCAACTCCCTCCCTAGATACCCCTTTCCCCGGTACCAACTAGATCCTGGAAGGCTATTGTGGAAGCTGGTAACGGGACCTTTCCAAAGATTTTGGAGCTCACTTTCTTCCCTCCTAAGATTAGGGAGATCCAGGTCTTCGTGATTCCTCCGCGGGATCTCGTGCAGAAAGATGCTTCCAAGTTTCTAACCGTGCTGCTAGGTTTCTTCTTAGGGAAGAGACTGGCTTATCCAATGGTGCAGCGAGCCCTGGCGAAATCATGGACTGACTTTGGGCTACAAGATATATTGATTACACAAGCTCCAACAACTTCCTGTTTCGATTTGCGTCTGAGCAGGGCATGAAATCAGTGGTTGAAAGAGGTCTGTGGCACATTCAAGGTAAGCCTTTGTTTCTCCGGCAGTGGAGTTTAAATGGTGGAGACTTGGTAAAAATTCACAAGGCTCCGGTGTGGGCTCGATTATACAATGTTCCAGTAGAATACTAGAACACCGAAGGCTTGGGCAGGATAGCTAGTGCTATGGGGCTTCCTCTGCTTATGGATACTCCAATAACAAGAATGTCTAGGATCAGCTATGCCAGATTATACGTGGAAATGGAGCTGACAAAGCAATGGCTATCAACGTTCCAATTGGCTACGTATGGAGAGGATGGGCAGCTCTCCTTTCGGGAAGTGTCTATTAAGTATGAATGGCAGCCACCTGCGAGTGAGTAGCGAAAGGTGTGGGTGCCTACTGGGCACAAGTTTGCTACTGGTCTTCACCAAAAACTGGAGCAGAGCAAGGATACTGGGTTCGAACCACCAGTGGAGTGCCCAGCAACTGCTCCTGCTCCTACTCTAAAGCTCCCCAAGGAATTAGTGGAAGGTCCACTCTAATAAGACATTGTTGAGGCAAAGCAGGTCACAGAGGACAATGAGGTTAGTATAGTAAGGAATCCTCCTACGTGTGACCTGCCTCTCCATTCATCTGTAGACTTCAGTGGCGACAATGGGGAGTCAACAGCCCTGGAAGAGAATCAGACAGGTATACCTCCTTCTCCTTCTTCTGAATTGAGACCTGCTAGTCTTGGGACTGTGTGTGGGGCAGAGGGGGAATGTTTAGTTAGAAGGACTAGGAAAGCTAGGAAAAAGCAGCAGTAGTAGGTTGTGGCTTAGCTGGTTTTTTTGGAAATGGATTTTGTGTTTTAGAATGTGAGGGGCCTCAATTACCCCAATAAACAGCTTGCTATCCGTGCATGGCTTAAAAAATCTCTGCTTCTTTTGTTTGTTTAGTTGAATCTAGAATTAGATCTTCAGACTTTTTGCATACCGTCTGCTCTTCCTTGTTTCCGAGATGGGATAGCTTTAGCAACTTAGCTTTTTCTCCTAATACCAGGATTTTGATTGCTTAGAACCCAGAAATCCTATTGTTCTATATCCTTTGATATTCTGATCAGTTTGTCCATGTGGAACTTCATCCTAGACATAGCTCAAATCCCTTCTTAGTCTCTTGTGTGTATGGAGCAAATAATCCGACCCATAGGAAGTGCCTTTGGAGTGATCTATCCAACATCTCCCTGTCTTTTGGTCAACATCCATGGTTGCTTGCTGGTGACTTCAATGCGATTCTCCATCCTCAGTTTGTAGGAGGTAATGGACTACTTGACCTTAATTGGGACTGTTAAGAATCTCCACTCCTCCAAGGAGTTTGTAGCTCATCTCTTTCCTCATCCTCTTGCGGATTCTCCTTCTCAAGCTATTATTGCTGAAGTATCAACGCAAGAGATTCGAGAGGCCTTCCACTCCCTTTATCCTAATAAGGCTCCTAGCCCTGACGACTTTAATGGGCAATTTTATAGAAAGGCCTGGCACATTATCGGGGATGAAGTTATTGGAGCTATTCAAAAAAATTTCAACCATGGAAAACTCCTCAAAGAGCTTAATTCCACATTCATATCCCTTATTCCTAAATCAGCTCACCCATCCACTGTCCAAGACTATAGATCCATCTCCTGTTGCAATATGCTCTATAAGGTAATTGCTAAAATTTTAGCTAATAGGCTCAGCCAAATTCTCCCTCTTATAGTAAGTCCAAATCAAAGTGCTTTTATCAAGAATCGTCAAATAAGGGACAATATTCTTTTAGCATAAGAAATCTTCAAGAACTATCACATTTCAAACTCTCACAAGTAGTACGCTTTCAAAGTGGATCTCCAAAAAGCCTATGACTCTATTCATTGGGATTTTCTTCTTAACACTCTAGTAGTAGTAGGCCTTCCGATAAGGATCATTGAGTGGGTTAGAGAATGTATCACCACCCCTTCTTATTCCATTTTGATCAATGGGTCTCTTACATAATTTTCAAAGGTAAATCTGGGTTAAGACAGGGTGATCCGTTATCGCCTTTCCTCTTCATTATCTGTATGGAAGTGTTTTCTAGGAAGTTAAGAGTTAATACTGAAAATACTCCCTAGTTCAAATATCATTGGAGATGTCAAGGTTTTAAACTTAACCATCTTCTCTTTGCGGATGATCTTTTAATGTTCAACCATGGGGACTTATTCTTAGCTCAGCTTTTGCTTGATTCCTTGTATACTTTCTCTATGTTTTCTGGCATGGAAATGAATACATCCAAAAGTTAGTTTTACTTATCCCGGATGTTAGTAATCTGAGCCGTAGGATGAAACTTGTGTCTGGTCTTCAGCAAGGTTCTCTCCCTTTAAGGTATCCTGGAGTTCCTCTCATTACAGGTCATTTTTCTAGGAGGGATTGTGCTTCTCTTATTGATATAATTGACAATAGGATCAATTGTTGGACCCACAAGAGCCTCTCTTACGCTGGTAGACTTCAATTGGTTATCTTTGTACTCTCATCCTTCCATGTCTACTGGTCCTCACATCTTATTCTTCCCTCTTCTATCCTTAAGGACATTGAGGCTAAGCTTAGGAATTTTTTATGGGCAGGAAAGGTAGTTTCTAATACTCAGGATAAGGTGAAGTGGAGTGACATCTATCGTCCTAAAAAGGAAGTGGGTTTAGGAGTTAAACACTTGACTACTTGGAATCATGTTCTGTTAGGCAAACGGATATGGAATTTGCTTAAAGATAGGGAAGCTCTTTGGGTGAAGTGGGTTCATACAATTATATTGCAAAGGAAAATTTTTTAGAGTGCTCAGCCTACCTATAATAGTTCCTGGAGTTAGATAAAGATCTTAACAGTTCGGGACAAGTTGTGTCATCAATTCAGATTTAGGATTGGAAATGATATGTCTACTATTTTCTGGCAGGATCCTTGGCACCCACGTGGAATTCTGAAGACCTTGTCTACACCGAGAAAGATTAATGGATCGAAGCTTTCGCTCACAACACGTGTTTTTGATGTGATTATTAATGATACCTGGAGCTGGAATGAGGTATCCATGGACCTCCTTAGACACCTGGCTCCTCCAGCGTATTTCGCGAATAGCTCCTTACCTGACTATTTGGAATGGTTAGCTAGATACCAAGGGATATACTAATGTGTCAGCCTACCAATCATTGCGTACTTCTTTTCCGGATGTCCCTTGGTACAAGCTGGTCTGGTCTAAATACAGTAAACCTCGTTGCTCCTTTACTTTATGGCTTGCTTTTCTGCAGAAGCTTCCAACCCGGGACAAACTTTCATACCTCTATATTCCTAACCATTATTCCCTGTGCCTCTCAGCAAATGAATCCATAGACTACTTATTTTTTGAATGCCCCTTCTCAAAAACTATTTGAGACCATTGCCTCTCCCATTTCAACTTGCCCACTTTCAACCATTCTAACCTTTCAACTATCCTTTCCTGGTTCATAACTGTTTCTGGTACCAAAGTTTCAGCCATTAATCACTTCCCTCTACTACTCTCCACCACTGTTTACCAAATATGGACTGAACGTAATGCCAGAACCTTCAAGAATGAAGCCATGGTTGAGGAGAGAGTGCTTTCCGGAGTAATCTCCCATGTTAGGGAATTTCTTAACCTATACACCGAGAGGAGGTAATTTTAGTTTAGTTCTTCGCTTACTTTTGCAGGTTAATTGCTTAGTCTTTTCCAAGTCACAGCATTCGAGGTTCTCATTGGATAGACTATGTTTTGCCATGCCTACCATTGGAGGTGCAACATAGTTACTTCTTAGCGGCTACTTTCTCCCTGGCCATTTCGAGGCCACGGTTGTTCTTTTCACTTCAGTTTCTCCTTGGCTTGCTTATTATGGTTTGGAATTTCTTAGTTAGGCTCTCTACTTAGATTTTAGATGCTTGGGTTTTATTTGGCTGCATTTCTTTGTGTTTCTGATGTTAAATGGGTGTTGGATTGCTTCTTCCATAACTAAAGTGTCCCTAACCCCCTGTTTGGTTAGCATCTCCGGGGTAGGGGACAGATGACAAGACAAAATAATCCTGTCCGTCGTCGCTGTTTGGTTGATGTCTCCCTTGCTTCTGTCTTCCATTGCCGGCGGACATAGATAAATAATTTTGTCTACTCAAAATCCGAAGGACAAAAGAGCTCTGTCCTGACTCCGGAAGAAAGAAACTTACCTGCTCCGAAAATACCCCTCCTCTGTTTACATCGTCGTTGTCTGCCTCTCTCCCACGCCTTCGTCTCCGATGTCAATTGTTCTTCTCCTGACGCTGGGCTTCGCTCTTCGGTTCTCTGTCGGACGCCGGGCTTCACTCTCGCAAGCAGGGACTCTTCTTCCCAAGTAAGTATTTGCTATTATTTTCTGGAAAAATGTTGATGCCGCTGAAGGTCTCCATTTCTTTGGTTACCGAAATTTGCTCCACCTGGTATTGTTATTTTCTTTTGCTAGTGTGTAGTCGGAAATGGAGGATGTATCTGTGGATTGTGAGAAATGGGTTTGCAGATCTGGAATGGGATGATGTCGGTTTTCGGCTTAACTCTTATGCTTATTGGGTCTTGGGTTTTTTTTACTTATACCTGAATGCTTGTTGGGATGATGTCGATTTTCTCTTGTTGCAAGCACTAAGGTGTAACATCCCACCCCCGACAGGAAGGGTAAAATAGTAAATTAGCATAGGATGAGATTGATAGAGATTTATTAGTATTTTCCATGCATACTGGTACTAGTGAACAGTGAATTTTGTGCACATGAACTAACTGTACATGCATACAAGACATTCCCGGTTTTCGTGCCTAATGCGATTTTATTATGATTAACGTGGTTCTTGTGTTTGAAAATTTTTTCTGAGTGAACCATTGTGGGCTTTATATTTTAAGGGGATTTTAGGAATTTTTTCGGAGAAAATTCCCGGACTGGAAAAATCGCCAAGTGGCGAACCGGTTGCTTTTCGGTAGCGAAAATTGCTACCCAATGGCACTGTCATATTGGGTATATTATTTT
>JAOQMR010000211.1:17472334-17485848 GCA_027563865.1 Erythroxylum pelleterianum
CTTGATTCTTCACCAAATGAAGAGATCTTTAGCTCAAATGGAAGCTCTTTTCTTCCTCTTACTTTTTCTCTTCTTGAGCAACTTCAAAATCTCTTTTGAAGGCTAAGGAAATTTAAACCCTAGCTTGTTTTCTCTTCTTTCGCTCTTTCATTCTTTTTTCATGTTTTCTCTCTCTCTTATCTCTTTTCTCATCCACACATTTTGCTTCTCTAGAATCTTCTCATTCACGTTTTTCTTCTCTATTTATAAACAAGACAATACTTATTCTTCCAATTATGCCCTTAATGAGTACAAAAGGTCCATTTTATCCTTCTTTATAGGTTTATGTTCTTTTAAATTAAGTTTTTTGCCAAAAATACCCTTGAGCATTCTGACATAACATTTTCTTTCAGAGCAATGTCCCCAATTATCTTAAGTTTCTAATGCCTCCAAAATCATTCAATTTGATTCAGTGATTCAAAAGATATACTTCAAACATTTTTGGACTGTTCTTGTCCAAAACAGTATATACTATGCACAACTTCCATCTGGAATTTGAAAGTCTTAGAGAATGACTTAAAATTCACCTTTTTCAGATAATTTGTAACTCTATGTCTCTAGTTTACCACAAGTCAAAAATCATCTCATTTGGAGCTCTACCGATCCAGAAATCATCAAAATAATGAAGTATGTTCAGTGAAATAACACCAGTTCTCATTATTTAGGAGTACACACACTATACCCGCCCCATGTTTTTCACTCAATCTTTCTCAATTCATTTCAGATGACTATGATTTTTTGTGAGGATGTAGAGAAATGTCTTACGAGTCTAATGGTTCAAGAATTAGGTCATTTGGGTGTCTAGAGAAGAAGTTATGACCAAAAGAAGTAACCATGTTTATGACCTCAATCAAATCGAACCTATTTTGGCGCGATTTCCAAAGATTTTGCTACCAATGTCAGATTGATTTCGTGTTTAGACAGTTTGAAAGAGGACTTCGAGATCTACAACTTTTATGAAGACCTCAAAGACAAATTTTATCTTCTGAAGGATAAAAAATGGAATAGAAGACAGAAGATGAACAGTAATTAAGACGATGGGTATGAACAGTAACTAAGATGAAGCGTCTTAGATGAACAGTAACTAAGACGATAGCATGAACAGTAACTAAGACAATAGGATGAACAGTAACTTTGTCTTAGATGAACAACAATATCGTCTTAGATGAACAGTAACTAAGATGAAGTGAATGAACAGTAACATTGTCTTAGATCAAAAATAACTAAGACGAAGTGGATGAACAGTAACTAAGACGAAGTGGATGAACAGTAACTTCGTCTTAGATGAACAGTGACTAAAATAATAGTATGAACAGTAACTAAGACGATGTTTTCTTCCTTCTTTCATTTGCATTGCCTTACTTTTGTATCGTTTTACTTCTGCTTCGTCTCACTTTGCTTCGTCTTACTTTTGCATCGTCTTACTTTTCTTCGTCTTACTTTTACTCTCCAGGGCATCTCCACTTATAAAGATCATAACTTTTGACTCAGATGTCCAAAAGTTTCATACTATATACTGTTGGAAAGATAAAAGAAAAATCTAAAAGAAGGCAAATTTGACAAAATCTATCTATATTAATCCAGATGTTCTCCCTAAGTCAAAACATGAATTTTACAATCAGCTCCTAAGGTCCTGCACCCAGTTCTCAACTTCATGAAATTTTGAGACTCTTACCCCCTGTTTGGTTAGCGTCTCTAGGGTAGGGGACAGATGACAGGACAAAGTAATCATGTCCTTCGTCGCTGTTTGGTTGATGTCTCCCTTGTTTCTGTTTTCCATCGTCGGCGGACAGAGATAAATATTTTTGTCTACTCAAAATCTGAAGGACAAAAAAGCTCTGTCCTGACTCCAGAAGAAAGAAACTCAGCTGCGTCCAAAATACCCCTCTCCTCTGTTTACATCATCGTTGTCCCTCTCCTCTGTTTACATCGTCGTTGTCTGTCTCTCTCCAACGCCTTCGCCTCCGACATCAATCATTCTTTTCCTCACGCTGGGCTTCGCTCTTCGGTTCTCTGTCGGACGTCGGGCTTCAGTCTCGTAAGCGGGGACTCTTCTTCCTAAGTAAGTTTTTGTTATTATTTTCTGGAAAAATGTGGATGCCTCTGAAGGTCTCCATTTCTCTGGTTGCCGAAATTTGGTCGACCTGGTATTGTTGTTTGCTTTTGCTAGTGTGTAGTCGGAAATGGAGGATGTATCTGTGAAATGGAGACCTTTGGAGCCTGCTAGGTGTTTGCATATGTGGATTGTGAGAAATGGGTTTGCAGATCTGGAATGGGATGATGTCCATTTTCGGCTTAACTCTTCTGTGTTTTTCGTATGTGTAATCTAAGGACAAAGCATTCTTCATTTGTTTGCTTGGATTATCCGAAGTTCAGAGAAAGCAGGGAGGAGGGTCAGTTTGATAAAAATTGGTTATATATGGCTTGAACTTCATATTTAGCATTGTCTCCAAAGTTCAGTACGGCCTCATCCTACTAGATTGTTTATACATGATTACGGTGGTTCGTTTCTTTATCTATTCATTTTAATGGAATCAGATTAAAAAAAGCAAAGGAACTTAAACGTGGCTGTTCTCCTTGAAACTCATAGAAGTGGAGCAGAGATTGTAGGAAAATATAAGAGTTCATGATAAGAAAGGAAAAAATAATATGAAAAGGAAAAAAGATGATTTTCTTTTGGGTTAGCTGTACGATTGTACTCTTGGAATAATCTGCAACTAGTGCTTTGAATCGAGTTTATAATGTTCTTCGAACTGCATATCTCCATGATAAGATTCTATTGTACTCTTCGACTGTTTTCTTCTTTTTGTAATGTTGTTTTCTTGTTTCTATTCAATAAGTATGACAACGAATGATTAGAAATGATGGGTTCCTTCCACTTGATTACCACTTTAAAATTTTCAATCCTGATTAGAAAAAGCTTTATATTTTTCCAGCTATCGTCGTGCAAGAAATAATGCAGGTCCCATGTTTGGTCGATATCTTTAATAATTAACACACTTCCAAGATAGTCCCGAAGCATTTAGATTGTGTAATCAATATGTTACCTACTAACAAACAAGAAAATTGGCAGCATTTCCATATTCAATGACTTATATTTACAGTTGCTTCTTGTTCTGGTTTTTGGAATTGATGTACTAAATCACAAATCATTGAACATCGAATGAATGTATATACAGAATAGTTGATCAATGAGTGAATTTCTTGTGGTTACCACTCATAAGGAATCTTTAACTTTCAGCAGGTAGTAATGATAGAGCTTGAATTAAATATATGTGCTTACTGTTACTTAAATGCATTCCTTCGTGGGCTTGTACTCCTCAAATTGTGATGCCTTCATGAACTTCAAGGCAATTGCTTTTTTCTTCAATTGGATGATTTAATGTTACTTCTTTCATTCACATAACACTTCTATGTGAAAACAATGATAAGATGATGCACAATTGACTATATGGATGTAGTTAAAAGTGATATTTGTCCTGGTTCAGGGAAGTTACTCGTACATCTGATTTTATCTATTAACTTTGCAGATACCACCATAAAAAAGTGCTGCTTCTTACAGGTTCTTGCTCAACTTGTCTAATTCTTCATGTTATTCATCATAATTCATTTCTAAACTACAACTTCGATATAACATTCCTGTTTTCTTCTCTTCTAGGCCTACTGTGAAAACTGAAATATGTTATATCCTATTCAAGTACAAGTTTGCTGAGATGGTTTTGTCTTTTGGAAGATTTTGCATTTTATCGGTGTTAGCTTGCATTTTAATGGCTTTCATATACTCACTGACATTTAATAATGCTCATCAACATTACATCTTTAATATCAATGAAGCCCTTTTGCATTATAGTAAGAATTATGCCCAAATACATTTTTTAGATGTCCCAACAAAAACAAGTCATATGGTTTAGGTTTGAAGTTATCTCTTACAGGTTTGGGAATCAGTACACGGCCTCTACTACTCTATAACTTCATAACTTTTATTGGGATTTGGCTTTACTCTATACCAATACTTATATGGAGTCAACTTCCAAAAAAAGAAAATACTTGTGTGGAGTCACTTCTTTGACCTGCACATTGACTTTATTAAAAAAGTGTTTAGAAATTTTATATGTTTCATTTCAAAAACTTGCATTAACGAATGTCATTTTTTATTTATAAAACGAATGTCGTTTTATTCATTTTAAGCTAGAAATGGATTGTTTCCCCAAAAAAGGAATCAAATTGTATAATGTCCACTCATAGTTGAAACTTTTAAGCTAGAAATGGATTGCTTATCTTCATAAATTTTGTTGTCCTATGCAGCAAAACAATTGCAACAAGATTTACTAACAATGTACTAAGCTGTAATTTTTTTCAGAAATCCTTTGTCAATCAATAGATTACAATACCTTTATGTCGACTGCAGTCGCACGACCAACTCCTGAACAAGTCCACGAAGTTCCAACTTTGCAGGCAAACATGGCATGGACTCTAGTATTTTCACTCATAGCCATTGGCGTAATGTTGGCAATTATTGTTCAAAGCATTTTTAATAAATTTTAAGTGCTTAATGTATGATAAACCAATTATGTTATTTATGTTCCAGATATGCTTGGCTGTTTGTTTTTAAGTTATGTTGAACCTATAATGTCATTAATTATATGAATGTATGGTGAAATTCTGATGTAATTAATTCTATGAATGCTTAGATGATGTTTTCCATGTATGTTAACCATATTCTAATAAAAAATACAAATTATTATATAATTATAATAATGATAATGCATACATACATACACATTATATAATAATAATAATAATGATTAATTTGCATAAACTGTAATATATAATTTGAATAATAATACATATAAATAATAATAATAATAATAATAATAATAATAATAATAAATTTGACTAGTAATAACAACAAATTATATAATCATAATAATAATAAATATTGAATAATAATAAATACAAACTATATAATAATTATTATTATTATTATTAGACATAATTATAATACATTTGATTAGATTGTAATAATAATAATAATAATAATAATAATAATAAATATGGCATAATAATAAATACAAACTATATAATAATAATAATAATAATAATAATAATAATAATAATAATAAGACATAATTATAATAAATTTGACTAGATTGTAATAATAAATTTGAATAATAGTAAATACAAATTATATAATAATTATAATTATAATTATAATATTTAGGCATAATAATTATAATAATAAATTTGAATAATCAATAATAATAAATACAAATTATATAATAATAATAATATTAATTAGACATAATGATAATAATAATAATAATAATAATAATAATAATAATAATAATAATAATAATAATACAAACTATTGAATTACAAACCATTCATAATAAAAATACCATTGAATTACATCTTCCTAATCATATTAAAGACTAGGGGCATATTCGTCATTTGCACTATTTTCTGTCTCTGTCTCCTACAACCAAACACATCTGTTCTGGAGACGGAGACAAGATTCTTTGTTCTGTCTACCATAAACCAAACAGCTCTCTGTCCCCAGTTTCTGTTCCGTTCCGTTCTGTTCCGTTCTGTCTCCAGCAACTGAAGACGCTAACCAAACACAGCGTAAGTTTATCTTGGATTGTCTTGAGGCTAGTTGTTAATTTTAGCTAGTTGTGCCTTCTATGACACTAGTCTGTGAGCTCTTTATACGTATTTTGTTTCATTAATTTATTTTTCTGAATTACCTTAAAAAAATATATTTCTAATTGTAATGTAAAAAAAAGAGATATAGAATTATATCTCTCGTTATTAAATATACTATCTATTTAATCACTTCATCTGACTCAATATGTATCCTTTAATTTGCTGTAACATTTTAAGATAAAACTTACTGTTGTGTCTTTGATGTCATCTTATTTAAGGTCTATTATTTTATATTTTGGGTGACACGAATTTATCTTAGTTGAATATTTTTAATATTAGAATAGGGTGAGTTCAACTTCTTTAAATGTTCTTGGGTATAACATACACTATTATCATATTTATAAGATTTTAGAATATATTCTTTGCAATTAGGGTTTAATTTCTTATTCCTATGCTTATAAATCTTGCCTCTGGCTTCTACAAATATAAGTCGAAGTCCACAGTTTCTCCTTCCAGTGGGTTTAAAAACAAATATGAAACTAACCTTGGGCAGAAGTCAATATAATTAAAAAGATGAATATAAGAAGTAATGTTACTAGACATATATAGGAAGAACTAGTCAATTCTAATCATATGTCTGCAGAATAAATACGAATTTCACGATACTATAATTTCACCTTCCGCATCCAAATGTCATCCAAAAGAAGTGGATTCTAGAGAATCCATTTGGCATCTTTTGAGTTGTCCTTGCCTCATTCGCATAGTAGTGAATGACAGAATTGACAGAAGACCTTTATTCTGTCACTAAAATTCATTGGAACAAGCTGTAGGATTCGCAAGATTCAATGTGGGGAACCAGAGTAGAGTACAGCTCTGAAGAAATGGTAGACAGCTTCCCATGGGATGGGCCATTGCCCCCTCTTTTTCATCTGGCAATACTCAATGTGTGGTCAACAACAACCTTGATTAGGTGTACTTATTTCTTTTTCACATTTTAAATAATTTTTAATGAAAATTGTTATCAAATCATTTAATTTTGAACCTTAAACATGGTAAAATTGAACAAGTGCATAACTTTATAAAAGGAAATGCAAAATGATGCAACCCCTTTTCCAATGTAACAGAAAAATCCAACAACGCCCACTCAATCTTTAAATCAAGATAAAGAAGAAAAGCTGCTTGACGACCCAAATAATTCATATGAAAAATAACAAAGAAAGTTGCCTTTTTCCTCTTTAGTCACACAAAAACACAATTTAAGCAAAAAAAACAAAAACGGAAGAAATATACTGGCAAAGTCCCAATTTCTGAGCATCTCTACTCTTTATGGCATGGGAATTGTTGTTTTGGTTGCTCTTGATTGTCCACTAAACGTGAGGACATAAACGGTGGTATTCGCTAAATGTCTTTTCTCAATCATTCAGATCTTCTGTTTAATATTACTCTGTCTTATTCTGTTTCATAGAATCTTAGTCATTTATTTTGCGAGACTCATGCGAAACTCACATAAATAAATGACTGAAATTTATTGGACACAATAAGACACCATAATATTGGAGAGAAGATACTATAATATTAAAAAATAAGATACTATAATATTAAACAGAAGATCTGGACTCTTTTCTCAAACCCATCAAGTAATGTTATCGTACTTTTGCGGCAACTCCACCTGCTTCAAACCTGACTTACTCAAATCTCATTTACACGTTTCATAATAAATTAATAAAATGTGTGGAACAGAGGGTTGGCACAGTAAGAGTGAAACAGAGGATTTATTCTCTATACTCTTGGGTGATAATCGGTAAGCTCCAGGAATGGACATTGCATAAAAAAAAGACATGTAATGTGGTTAATAGTGATTATGTTAATCTAATGAATAATTTTTTTCAACACCAAGCAAATACACATTTCTCTTAAACAATCAAATAAAAGACTTGAAGTGTAGTGTATTTATATTGTATAACTTCTGGTAGGGTCGGTCGTGCTAGGCTCAAGCCCATCTCTAAAGCGGCATGCGGGCTGATCGACCCATTCCTAAATGATGACCTAATCCTAGCAAGTATTCACTATATAAGATTACTACCTCATCATGACACAGATATGAAAACTAGAACCTTAACCCTCTCTATTCACAGTCGTAACAACTATTACTGAAGAGCTGACTTTGGCATCAGAGGGGCCGACCGGCGATCAACCTCCGGTATGCCATTATTGTTTTTGCAGGTATTGCTTGGATAAAGCTAACTATACTCATGGATCCAAACAACGACCCCCAACCTCAGTAAAATCAGACTAAACCAACTTTTTACTTTATTACTACGAAGACTGCGTATAATTGATATTCCTTTCTCAATTTTTGCAAAATAGGATCCTTATGCATTAGGGTTTATTGACTTTAGCTTGTTATTCTATCACATATATGAGAGATATGGACATTGGAAAAAGGTTAATTCTTTATATTAACTTATACAACTAATATAAATTCTTCATATTATATACTTTACGAAAGTCTTTAAAGCAATAGTAAAAAATTAAAATTTTGCCACTATATGCATTAACTCTAATATATTAAAACTATGTATAAAAAAAAGCAATGGGCAGCTAAACCCTAATCTTTCAATATATTATTGAACTTTAGATGACAATCTGACATAAACTTTAATTGAAATGGAATATATGTATATGCCTTAGCAGCTAGCAACAATGAGAAAGAGAAGCATCAGGACAAAGAAGAGAAGATGAACGCGTATTTCGTGCAAGGAATTTGGAAATATATTAAAAACGTATTATATCCAATGCAGGCAGCGTGTCTACATACGACAACAATGACAAGTTGTCTTTTGAATATTAATTCCAAAGCTTCTTGTTTTCTGCTTGCTTATTGTATATTTAATAGTTGAAGAAAATAAGAAGACAACAGATGGAGGAAAAGAACAACAAAATGAGGAAATAATATTGTAGGAGCCGGCTAAATTTGTTTGATTAGTAGTTGAAAGCTCCCTTCCCTGTTCTTTCATCCATTGACGTCATGATTTGTTGAATATTAGTTTTTTTTCGGTTGCGGGTCAATTCAGACAACCTTTCACCTGCCGATACATTTCTTATCTCTCTTTTTTTTTAAACCATCCGGTATTCGACGCCACATGAGTGATCGACTAATTCAGATTCGAGCCGGGTAGGACTATATAGGCGGCAAAGCTCTCCCTCACAAGTGCAGCTCCATACCCAAGACTCGAAACTGAGACCTTAGTTAAAGGAGGAGGAACTCCAGCCACTCTACCACAGCATTTAGAGGGTTATCTCTCTTTTCACAAATAGCAAAAGTTCCTATGTTTATTGGTAAAAAATATGTCGAAAACACTTCATCTATCATGAACTCTTTTTAACCTGGTCGATGGAGTTTATCATAAGAATAAAAGGGATTGGTCCATCATGATAAGCCTGGTCAAATAAATGATTGGCTTTGCCCTTGGTTCTGTAGATATGAGGATTATGCTTAACCAAAAGTGTAACAGTATAAAGTCATATCTCTCAAGATTGATTGTCCAATGTCTTAGTTGTCTCGACTTTACAAGTAATCAATATTCAAAAAAAAACTTTACAAGTAATCAAGTTAAAGAATCGTCAGCATAAAACAACAATTGGCAAATGATGACTTGGAAACAGAGATGAATTGGGTTCCGACCATGCTATTAACAGACAAATCCCCTTAATATAATTCATATACATAATACTCACATCTTTCTCATTTCCTTATGTACTGTCAAGCATGAATGGTGTCGCTCCCTCTAGTTCTGGCGAGGTTCTCTCCAGGCCAAACTGAAGCCGAATACGGAAGGCCTCCTGTGTGCGGGAGAGGGAGAGGGAGAGGGAAAGGAGATAGCTAGTAATTGTAATAATAACATGGTAGGTGCAGAGGTCCAAGTAGAGATAAAGTCAGGCACAGGCACAGGCACGGGCACAGCCAAGGCTGTAGTAAAACAGCACTTTGTGTTGGTTCACGGCATAGGCGGAGGAGGATGGTGCTGGTACAAAGTTCGGTGTTTAATGGAGAATTCAGGCTATGAAGTGTCGTGTATTGACCTTAAAAGTGCTGGTATAGATCCAGCCCATGCCGACTCAGTCCTCAGTTTCGATGACTATAACAAGCCGCTCATTGACTTCATCTCATCCTTACCCGATCATCACCAGGTAAATTAAATCTGTAGGCTATAGATATTAGTATTACTATTATCACTATGCGTGTATAATAGAAGAGTTGTGTTGAGTAGGTGATACTGGTAGGACATAGTGCTGGAGGGCTGAGCATAACTCAAGTCACTCACAAGTTCCCTAACAAGATTCGTCTTGCTGTATATTTGGCTGCCACCATGCTCAAGCAGGGTTTCTTGACACATCAAGATTTCCAAGACGTATATTTCCTTTCCTTTTAGTATATTCCTCAACATACATTTTCTTTTTTGTCTTCAAACATTAAGATTTGAAAACAGATTAATGTGATTTCCATTTGTTTCTTAATAATTCCCACTTTTACTAGTTATGTTTCGTCCATGACCAACAGGGGGTGCCCGATTTATCCTCATTTGGAGACGTGTATGAGCTAGGCTTTGGGTTGGGAGATCGGCAGCCTCCAACCAGTGCTATTGTGAAGAAAGAATTCCAGCGCAGAATCTTATATCAAATGTGCCCTCCAGAGGTATGCAGCGGGTAGTTATTTATTTTGCTCTCCACTTGCGTGTATTACAAATAATATCTGTTTGGTCCAGGATGCTACCTTAGCTGCCATGTTATTGAGGCCAGGACCCCTCCTGGCGCTGCAGTCCGCCAGATTCACGGCGGAGAACGATACTATCGATGAGGTGCCCCGTGTATACATTAAGACAATTCACGACAATGTTGTCAAACCTCACCAACAAGACGCGATGATACAGAGGTGGCCACCGTCTCAGGTTTACGCTTTGGACAGCGACCATAGTCCCTTTTTCTCTTCCCCTTTTCTGCTTTTTGGCTTGCTTGTCAAGGCAGCTGCTTCCGTTGTATCACCTACGTGTAACTAATACATAACAGGGGAAATCTCTGATTGTTCTCTTCGGTGATTGAATAAAGAGATATTCATTGTTCTAGGCATCAAATGTGGATTTCAAGATTTTCATGTCAGCTACAACTACTTGTCTTGCCATCAAATTATGAAGGGGAAAACGATTTTTAAACCAAAATTGCACCTAGAAATCGTCGATTCTCTGCTCAGTAATGAGGATTTTGAGTTGGACAAGACAGGAACGGACAAACTTATTCCCATGAATTTCTAGTACCAAAAAACCGAAAACTAAACAATTAAACAAAGTCCCCTAGACATAGAGCCAACCCTTTAAATCGTAAGAAGTGTCCGAGGGATTTCACAGCACATATAATTGCGGACACTGATGCTGCTAGAAACAACTTTTGAAAGAAAGAAGACTCATATAAGCTCATATCAAAAGGTCAGAGTAGAAAAAAAAAATCCTCCTTAAAGAAACGTTCCTTAATTGCATGGTTTTATTGCATCCAATGGGGCGGTTTCAAAATATTAATTAGTTGAAATTTACTCAGCAGGATGTACATTGAAGGTGTGGCAAACTGAAGTCCAGGACATCAAAATGAAATCGAAGGGGCAAAAGCAAAACCTGAAAGGATGGAAGAGACATGAACAAATAGGTTTGGAGAAGAAGGTGAACCATTAGCCTTCCTTTCCAAGCTTTTCAATTTCCTCTAAATGTTCTATTTCTGGTTCATGAAGTTCTCTTTCAGCATCTTTTCCAGCGTGGTCAAAATCATCAAATTCCTTACTAGCTGCCATTTCTTTCAGCACAGGATTTCCTTGTTCAAGGATTAGCTCACCAACCACCTCTGTACTCTTCTTCATTCACAGTTACAATTAGTCGCTGGTTAGGTCCAGATTCCATGGAATAACAACTGCCAATATACTCATATATCATACTGTTAAGGAAGATAATATCAGATATACTAATGCAAGGACTACACTATTCAAGTACCTACAACCGTTAAATACATTATGAGATGAATTACATGGAAACTGTAGTTAGATGGGTGCAGTTCCCAACCTCTTTCTTTCTTTTTTTTTTTTCCTGGTAACGGAAAATTGTGTCTAAACTAGAGAAACCAATCGAATCTTGCCAATAACCCACATAGTTTCGCAACTTACAATCAGCATTGCATGTATCACAAAAATGAGCATTATAAGCCACACAAACAGAACTGCCACTAGTGGGAGAAAAGTGACTTTCCCCTCAAACAAGCTAAAATTCACAAAGAAGTCAAGGTTGCATGTGTAGTGAATGTTTCTCAAATCACCCAACTATAATATCATGAATTTAAAACTACAATATCTGTCTTTGATCATACACATTCAATCAAACAAGATACTATTAGGTAACTATTTCAGACAACACACTGATAGATACAACATCATTGCTTTATTTTCTCTAATCAATATAATTTAAAGTGACTTAATATTATACTTGAAAATATGGCATTTAACAGTCTAATCGTTGACCCATCAACCTTGTAGGTTAAATCAAACTTATAGATAAACACATGATCTTTCAAAACATATGCATTGTTAATCAATCAAATTACTTACTTGAATTTGAATGTATTTTCACTTATTAAAGGACATTTGTAAGAAAATTTACTTTCTGATAGAAATTATCCCTTTTATTTATTTGTGTTTCGTTTAGATGATAATCTTTAGTTTACTTAATTAATCATCATCTCATATTTATAGATAATGTCAAGATTATTAACTATTCTTTAACAGTCAACAATCAAAAGGTCACACTTCAAACTCATAAGGTATTCTTATTTTTATTATCATCTCCTATTCACACTTGATGAGTTTAGTTAACAAAATTTATGCATGTTCTCATATTTGTCCTATAATTCATATAACTAGCATACAATGAGAGTTTATGGTCATACACCTGTTAAAAACATATAATGTCTAGATTAATAAATCAATCCTTAAGTAGCTATAAATAGTTCATATCTCACATTTAAATATCCTTTAATTTCATTTGTTTTATTGTGTTACAAAAATATTCAATTTCTTACTAAGAGTGGATATTAGTTTTGAAAACATAAATATGAGTCACTAATAAAAAATGACCTTCCTCTACTTTAAATTATCTTAAATTGAATTTAATTTACTTTCCTAGTATTGTCCTATTAGATTGCATCAAACATAAGCTTCTAGTAATGTTTTAAAGTAGTAAACCTTAAATTTAGTTCTTAAGAACTAGACAAAAATACTAAAGGTATATTATGAGATTAACTTATCTTTTAGGTTCTCATACAATGTAAGTTGAGATCTTATGACTTACATTAACCCCTTTTTATGGTCATTTCTACATACATGAAAAGATTCATATGCTAAAGTATTAAATCTTATTAATTTAGAGCATAGTCTTTTATAAATGCAATATTGTAAAGATGTTATTTCACAAGCCACTACAATTGCACATATCATACCAGCTAAAAGAATTATTGAAATGAACTCAAATGGAAGAAAAAAAAATCTGTTGATAAATGAATTCTAATTTGTTTAACATTACTTATCAAATCTTGCTCTAGAATCTAGGTTGTTCTTGTAGTCCAAATAATACCGTACCAAGACATACTTGAAATACTAGTAAATAGTGAAATAGTTAATACTTAATGTTTAACCCAGGTTTACTTGTGTACTCTAAAATTTAGCTTTTTGAACTCTCATTTGGAAACTTAAGATAGATATGGTCACCACACATGATCACTCAAAACCGATTTTCTTTTAA